>QAXK01008366.1:0-11317 GCA_004335735.1 Chlorella sp. KRBP
CGGTACTGTGAGCTGCCCCACTTGGGCACGTAGCGTGCTGGCCAGTGCAGCTGGTACAGGTCCACATACGACGTCTTCATGCGCCTCAAGGAGCCCTCCAGCGCGGCGCGGATGTTGGCGCGGTCCAGGCGGGGCTGGGGAGGGCTCAGGGCGGGAGGGTCGCTCCTGCGCCATGTTAGGGTGTGTTAGGGCATGCATGCGTGTGGCCAGCGCCACCAACTCCTGGTCCTCTTCAGAGAGGTGTGTGCCTGTAAGTGCAGCTGCAGGACTATGCACTGCCACGGCAGACCGGCGCTAATCGGACAGGAGGAAACAGCATCCACCATGCACTCCCGCACCTGTTGGCCACCACAAAGGAGCGGTCGATGCCCGGCAGGAAGGACGCCACCTTGGTGGCGATGATCACCTGGTCCCTGACGTTGCGCTTCTCCAGCCAGGTGCCAATGTACGCCTCGGTGCGCCCGTTGTGCTCCGCTCCAGGTGGCACGGGGTACCTGCGCGTGCAGCACAGCGCATGAGCACATGAGCAGTGCTCACACACACACGCTCAGAGCGCAGAGGGGCATTACGCAAACGGCGCCTCACAGCTCGGCGGTGTCGATGAAGTTGAGCCCCTGCGCCAGGCAGTAGTCCAGCTGGCGGTGCGCCTCCTCCTCGGACGCTTGCTCACCCTGCACGCGCGTGCATCACCGATGGTGGGGTGTGGGGCGGGTGTGGTGCCGGCGCTCGCAGCGAGGAGGCGCGAGGAGGCGGCCCCCTCCCTGTGGAAGCGGACCGTGCGGCCACGGGACGCAGGAGCACGGTGCTGCCGCATGCTCACCCAAGTCATGGTGCCCAGGCACAGCAGGGGCACGTCGAGCACTCCGCCCAACTTGCGGTGCGGGACGGCCGGCGTGGCTGAGGTGGGGGCCATTGGTGCGTCTGAGGCGGGCAGAGTGTTGGTCATCTGCCTGTACGTGCGTGCCTACCCCTATAAGCCTGTGACTGTGGCGTAGCGCCTCGGTGGCTTGCTGCTTGAAGCTGCACCACGTGGTCGAGAATCCGCAGCTCGGCGACGGCGATGGGAGCGAGCGCAAGAGAGAGCTGAAGGCAGAACATGCAGTCCTTAGATCGCGCCGGCTCGCGATCGGACGCGCTGCCTGGGAGCTCTTGAGTTCGTGCTTCCTCATCTACTGCAGCCTTGAACAGCCTCAAGCAGGCGCAGCATCCGCAATCAAGTGCTCAGGAAGCCAATGTGCAAGTGCAGGGGACCAATGGGGCTGGCCTACGACCCCGGTACTGCCGGTGCGTGTGTACTACACGAGCGGTTGAGCAGCAACAAGCAATCCAGGTGGACCGTGGCCATCACAGCCCTGACATCAGTATGTACCCAAGTCCACCTCCCTCATCCCTCCACCCCAACGACCCATGCCCTGAGCAACGCCGCGCAGGCGGCCACGTCGCCCTCACAGTCCGCCGCCTGCTGCGCGTGCAGTGGCGCCGCCCTGACCACCGCAACCCCATCACCACTCCCTGCCTGCACCGCAACCAGCTCTAGCCGTAGCCGCGCATCCGCCGTCAGCTCCCGGGGCAGCACACCACCGCTGGGCTCGCCACCCTCACTCTCCGCCTCACCCTCCTCCTGGGGGCCATGACTGCGCGGCGTGCGCCGCTGAGGCTGCAGCTGCCCGTGCACCTGCTTCTGCCTGCCCCACAGCACGCACGCCACCGTCGCGCCTCCCGACGCCTCCGCCTCCGTCGATCGCCAATCACCGGCGAGGCGGCCGATGGCGATAGGCAAGGCGACATGGGCGAGCGCCGCAAGAGCCGCATCTGTCGCTGCAGCGTCCCCAGCGCGGGTGCCTTTGCCGCCCCTGGGCGGCGCCCTGCCGCTGGCTGCCACTCTGACCCCCTCCACGCCCAGCGCGGTGAGTGCGCGCTTGGCCAAGGTCGCAACACGCTCACGGCGCTCGCGGGGCGGCGCCTCGAGCGGCCCCGTGCCAGGACCGGCACCTGACGACCAGTAAAGCTGCGCGGCGGTCAGCGCGGCCCGGAGCACCTCCTGCGGAGAGCACGCGGCACAGCGACGTTCAGCACCGCACACTTTGCTGCGCGCCACCCATCTCCATCACCTCCGCGCTCCGCGAACGACCAAGCACGCACCAGTCTGGGCTGCGGACCCGGGCCGGACGAGAGCGCACGCGCCCACACAGGAAGCTCCGCGGCCGCCGTCGAGTCGCGACCGCCTGACGCCACGCGAGCTGCGACGGCGTACGCGAGGAGCACGGCACCGCAAGCCGTGCCCAGCCGAGGCCCTTCCACCGCCCTGGGCCGCTGCGCCGCCGCCGCATCCCACGGCCCCGCGTTGAGCGCGGACACCAAGGCAGCGAACGCTCCCCTCAGGTCGCCCTCCGCCACCACCACTACGGCCGGGTCCTGTGCTGGTGCTGAGGGCACCACGCTACAGGCCATCAGGGTGTAGCATGCGCTGGCCAGGGTGAAGACATGCCGCTGCCACTCCACCGTTGCCCCGCCCGCGCCCAAGCCCCCATCCAGGGCATGCACCTCCATGCGGGCGGCCTGCAGCAGCGCCGCTGGCAAGCCGCCAGCGGTGAGCAGCGCCGCGCAGGCAGCGGTCACGCTGCACACCCCAAACAGCTGCACGTGTGCTGGCGGGTGCTGCTGCTGCTGCTGCTGCTGCTGCTGCTGCTGCTGCTGCTGCTGCTGCTGCTGCTGCTGCTGCTGCTGCTGCTGCTGGGCGGCAAGGGCTGGCCTATCACTCCCTTGCCTGTCACCCCCCTCCGTCAGGGCTGCAGGCGAAAGCACGCCCTCAGCTATGCGCTGGGAGAGGGCGTCCAGCAGGTGGCCTTGAGGCAGATGACCCACTCGCACCATGCACGCCAGCACGGTCAGCGCTGTGCTTGGAGACAGGGACGCTGCAGCCTGGCTGACGCTGAGCCTTGCACCATCAGGGCCATGGTGGTCCTCGCCTGAGGAGGAGAGGGACAGGGAGGGCAAAGAGGGGGAGGCGACGTAGGGTTGCGCCTCCAGCCACACCAACAACGCAGCTGATGCAAAGCTGATGAGCCTGGCGCTGCGGTGCTGCACCGCCGCAAACGCCGCCAGTGCGCCCATCACGTGATGCGGCCCCAGCTGTCCCTGGGCCAGCGCGCGGTCAAACACGCGCGCCAGGTGGCGGCCCGCCTTGCTCCACCACACGGGGTTGTACCACCTGAGGGATGCCTGGGCGGTGACCACGGCTAGGGCTTGCTCCATGCTGCAGCAATGCGGGGCGTGGGTACACGTCACGCAACTGGGCGCAAATGGGACTCCGTGGGGCAGTGTCGTGCAGGCAGCAAGTGCAGCGGCACAAGATGTGGGGCAAGCAGGCACGTGCAAAAGAAGTAGCGAGTCTCTCCCCAGGCTCCTCCTCCTCCTCCACCTCGTGCTTACCTGGCGTTGAAGAGCTTGTTGGCGCCCCACCTCGCCACCTCGTCCAACAGCAGCCCCTCGCCCAGCGGTGCCCCTCCCACCTCCTGCTGCTGCCCACGTGCGGCATCCCACATGCCCGCCCCACCCGCCCCCGCTGCAGGCCCGGGTGCCGCATCAACACCAGTGGCAAGTGGAGAAGCTGGCGCGAGTGCACGCCAGGTGGGTGGCAGCAGGCTGGCTGTGGAGGATGGGGCCACCCTGGGTGTGCCTAGCAGCGCCATGCTGGTCATCAGCACGGACAGCTCCCTGGGCTTGATCACGTGCGCCCTGGCCCGCAGCAGCTGCGGCAACATATGCACAAGACGGCATTGCCTTCTTGCTCGACACCCATCTGCCCATGCTGCATGCGACTTGTGGCATTGGTATTGGTGTTAGTATCTGCTTGCCAGGCATGGCTGTACCAGATGTAAAGCTCAACACACACACCAGCTGGCAAGCAGGTGGCTGTGGGATGGTGAGCGCAGGTGCTCACCAGCACCCCTGCAGGCCAACGTGCCCCCCACCCAACCCCCCAGGCACCCGCACCTTGGACATGCGTCGAGTGAGGGAGGCGTCACCTGCAGCCCCTGATCCCGCCACCGCCGCCGCCCCCGCCTCCTCCACCGCCGCCGCGCCGCCACACGCCGCCAGCCACGCCAGCACCTGCGCCATGCCGGCAGGCTGCTCCTGCCCCACACGCCGCCGTACCTGGTGCAGCAGCGCCCGCACTGCAACCCGAACTAGATCAGACGTCGCCACGCCTGCAAGCGCCCCTGAAGGCATCGCCAGGCCGGTGCCTGGGCCGCCCCCACCTGCACCTGAGCCCCTCCTGGTGATGGTGGTGGTGTAGGTGGTGGTGCTGTCGAGGGCTAGGGCCAGGCGCATGGCGGCGTCAGCCCTAAGCAGGTGCGGCAGCTTGCGGCGGCGGGACAGCGCGGCAAAGGCCAGGGCACGGCGCAGGCGAGGGTCTAGCGCATGCAGCGCCACGGAGGCCAACCCTAGGGAAGGGGCGCCCGGGGCCAGTGAGTGGAGCGCTGATTGCTGCGCCTCCTGCTGCTGTGGTGGTGGTGGTGGTGGTGTGGATTGAGCAGAAGAAGCGTGCGTGGTGGTTGTAATGGCTGTGGGTGGCTTGAGAGGTGGGTGAGTGCTGGCGGGTAGGGCAGCCAGGCACCAGGCCAGGCAGGCGGTCCAATTGGCGTTGGCCAGGGAGGCGGCGGGTGAGATGGCCTTGAGGCGCAGTGACGCCTGGTAGCACGCACGCGCACCGCAGGCAGGCGACGCTTGAGAGTGCACGCACCACCCTATTGGTGTGCTACCTGGTGCGTCGTCCCTCTCCCTTCCCCACAACACACACACACAGCGTCTCACCTGCAGCCATTGCTGAAGCGCCTGGCCCACTCGCTGCCTCAACACACCCTCCTCCTCCTCCTTGCCCTCTTCCTCCCCAGCCGCTCCTACTGACACAGGCAATGGTACCGGCAGCTGCAGCAGCGCCAGGGCTAGGCTGGCAGCGGGGTGCAGCGTGAGTCGACTGCCCAGGGGTGCAGGGGGCACCTGCGGGTGCACCGGCCTGCCTCTGCCACTCCTCCACCCCAAGGGCTGTGCCAGGGAGGTGGGTGTGGGCGGGCCTGTGCCACGCTTGGGGCCCAAGGAGCCTTCCTCAGCACTGCCCTGCGCGTGCTGCGCTTGCAGTTGTGGTGTGCTGCGTGAAGAGGGTCCAGGGCTAGATGCCTGCTGCTGCTGCTGCTGCTGCTGCTGGGTGGTGATGTGGCACGCCAGGTGGTGGTTCAAACGCTGCAGGCGGTCCAGGCAGGCCTGCCACAGCCGTGCTAGCAGCCATGTCGGGCAGGGCCGCTGGGCGGCTGCTAGCGCCGCCAGTACAAAGCACAGCTGCTGCAGGCTCAGCCGCTGCTCGGGGGACCTCGGTCGCCGCCTGGCTGACTGGTGCCCTGCTGCTGCTGTTGCTTCAGACAAGAACTGCAAGTGAGGCTCCTGCTGGGTAGTGGCGGTGAGCTGTGAAGGCGGCGGTGGTGGTGGTGGTGTGGGTGGCGCTTGCAGGTGCTGCAGCAGCGCCGCCCACTGAGCGTCGTCCAGCAGAGCAGCCGCCTGCACGCGCATGGTTGAACGGCCCACGGCGCCCTGCACACGCACACAGGGAGGAGCATTCAAGGACGGACCAGCTAGACCTCAGCATCACGTGGGCAGCACTGCAACCACACAGTGCACCGTGCCCCTACCCGTGCCACCCTCACCCGCTGATGCGCGCCCCGGGTCCGCCAAGCCCTAGCTGCATGGTCCAAGCCCTCAGGGCGGTACAGCGACATGAGCAGCAGCAGTCCGTGGCCCACGCCAACGCCCGGGGCACCGCTCGCCTGGCCGCCAACCCACACGGCCTGCCTGACCCTAGCCGCTGCCTTGCTGCCCTCTCCAACTGCAGCTTGCTGAGCCCCCTGTTGCTGCTGCTGCTGCTGCTGCTGGAGGGCCAGGCGGAAGGCAACGCCCCAGGTGGACGCGCGCGCGTGCGGCAGCCGCAGGCGCCGCGTGCGCACCCCCTGCTGCCCCTGTTGCCGTGGCTGTTGCGGCGGTTGCAGGCTGCCAGCGGCCTGTGCTGAGGGAGGTGGTTGCTGTGTTGGGGACAGAGGCGTTGCTCCCTCACGCTGTTCATGGGCGCTGTGCAGCGTTGAGGTTGCCTGCTTGGGTGCCTCTCTGGAGTTCGATGCCAGGGTCGGTGGCTTGGTTTTGCCTGCTGTGTGTGGTTGCGAGCGTGAGTCTTGCCGCTGCGCCACTGGCAAGGAAGGCGCTACACGGCTCTCTGCTGGCGCTGTGTCTGGCCAGCGTGTGGCTGCGTGCGTGGTGCTGCTGATGCTGTCGTGTGGCGTGGGCGGCTTGGGCAGGCTCCCGGCTGATGAGGCTCGCTCCCGTGCTCCTACCTGCTGCTGCGCGGCAGCAACGGGCGTGCTGCTGGTTGTTGCATCGTCAGCGCCCTGCAGCCACGCTGCCAGGGGCTCTGGCACGCTGACGGCGACGTTTGGAGGCGCTGACGCGCTGCCACCGGCGCCATGGGGAGGATCTGCTGCTGTTGAGCGCAAGTGCGAACGCGGATCTGCAGGTGGCGCGCTGTGTGGTGTGGTCTTGCTGCCTGGTGATGGCGTGGATGGTGCGCCTGCGTCCGCATGCCTGCGCCTGCGCAGGTCGCCCTTGCGGTGCGCCTGCCACTGCTGCAGCACTTGATCGCGCTTTTGAGCCGCTGCCTCAGCGTCGACGGACGTGGGTGCTGGCGTGCTGCTGCCGTCCGCCTGGGCACGCGGCAGGGGTCCCGGGCTGCGTGCGGCGTGCAGGCTGCGCCGCCATGCTGGGCCGCGAGATGACAGCACATACCAGCCTGGCTGCACCAGCATAGCACACTTGAAACTGTGCTGCTGGCGTGCTGCACCACCGCCATGCTCATGGCGGTGGCATGGCATACTGCGCTGGCGGTGTCGCCGTCACCGCGCCTGTTGCGCAATGAGCTTGAACTTGAGTCTTATCTGCTTTCACAAACTCCTTACACGATGGATTTACGCTTTCCCTTGCAAATAAGTTAACCAGGAGGTACCAGTACAGCGCCATCACGCGCGGCAGTTTACAGCGCCCAGGCGGGCGTCAAAAGTCAAGACCACGGGCCTTGAGCTCCGCCTCCAGCTGTGCACTGCTGGTGAACAGCACGGACGGCAGGCCCTCGGCCTCGGCAGCCTGCACGTTGACCTTGCGGTCGTCCACGAAGAGCAGCTCGCTGGGCGGCAGGCCCAGGCTGTCAATCACGCGCTGGTACGCCTCCTTGGTTGGCTTGCGCACACCCTGCATTTTACACACAGCAGTGCATGCGTTGGGGTATGGCGTGCGTGCCGCCAGCGCTGCGTTGCGAGCGGGCATCAGCCAACAAGGTGGTGTGCGCGTGTGCGTGCCGAGGGCAGAGGGGGCTCAGAAGCCAAGCGTTCAACAAGCAGTCAACCTCATCATTATGTCGCTGCCGTGCTTTGATCCGTGCACTGTACAGCTCGTGATAGTGACTGGGTATCGTCACCGCCCCCTCTCGTGTATGGTTATGCGCGTGATGGGACGACGTGCACGCCATCGCAGCGACTGCACTCTCACCTTCATGGGCCCGTGGCATGAGACAAAGGTCCACTGCACGTAGCGCGAGAGGCCCAGCTCCGCCTCTATGTTGCGGTACCACGTCGGGTAGTTGCTGAGCGTGTGCATCTCGTAGCCGGCGCGCGACAGGCGCGACAGGAGGTCCTCTATACCATCCAGGTAGCGGTACTGCGACCTCTGCGCGATCAGGGGCAAAGGAGGGCAGGCGCGACGGGTCAGGAGGTGGCACGGCGTGAGCTCGGTGGGATCTGAGGTCAGACCGGGCGCTCACGGCCACACACCATCATGTCGACGAGCGCTTGACGGTCCACGGGCCGGCCGTCCGCAAAGAAGATGCGACACATGTGCTCCTCATCGATGTGTCCACACTCAAAGTCAACCTGCGGGGTGCACAGGCGGCAGGAGCAGGCGCCAAACATAAGCCTTCGGAACGGGATCAGGCCGGATCGCAGGCCCACTGTACAGTAGCACGGCCATCCCAACAGAGCGCCCCAGGCCAGGCCAGCCAAGCGACTCACCCACCCACGCGCTGGGGTGCTTGCTCGCGAGGAGCTCCTGGAAAGACATGCCGAAGTGCTTGGGCATCTCCTTGAAGAACGGATCGTACACCAGCGTGTCCATCACGTCCAGCAGCAGCACGGGCCGCCGCTGCTGCTGCACTGGTGCTTGCGCCGCCATCGACTTGAGCGATCGCGTGTGCAGTCGGTGTCCGCTGCTGCGACGGCAGGACAGCGAGGCCGGGCAGGGCGTCGGGTCACGCAGCGCGAGTAGATGGCGCAGGCTGAGCGAGCCATCGAGGAGCGATGGGCCTCGCGCGCCTCTGGGCGGCGCCGTCGAGATGGACCCGGCGCTGGACGAGCGGAGGCGTGATGGGATCAACGTTGAGATGGCCAACTCACCCTGTGCCGCGCAGCTTGGCCCCTCCGATGGCGCGCATCGGGCTCGGCGGCGCGAGGATCGTCGTCGCGTCGGCGCGAGTGCCAGGCCCTGCCAGCGCGAGGGGCAGCCGCCTACCACCACCCCAGCAGCACCGCGCAAACTGCATCAACGTGTTGTGCGCGGCCTCGCATCGCGTTCTCGCCTTGGCGATCCCATGGAAAAACCCGGGGGCTTGGCCGCGGTTCAGCGATCTGTCGAAACCAGCGCGAAGCGAGCAGCAGCAGCGTGCCGTCGAGGACCCCAACGCCACACACACGCGATCCAGCACATTGCCAGCACCAGACTCGCTCTCTTGCCGTCAGGGCACCGCCACACAGCAGGAGCGATGGCAGAAGTGCAGGATGAGCAAGTGATGGACACCAAGGAGGATCACGAGGAGGAGGAGGAGGGGGCGGAGGGGGCGGAGGAGGCCGCGGCGGGCGAGCAGGAAGACGCCGCACCCGCTGCCGCCGGCCAGGAGCTGCCGCATGCCGTCAAGCTGGGGCACAGGACGTTCAAGACCGCGGGGGCTGCGCGTGACTTCTTCAAGTCCCTGCTTGCCACCTGGCCCGTCAAGGTGGACATGAATGAGTACGAGCACCTGGTGGTGCTGGACCTGCTCAAGCAGCACCCCGACTACCAGCGCAAGCTGGGGCTGGGCGCCAAGGCCTTCCAGGTGCGAGCATCTGTGCGCTGCCGCACTGAAGGTCGCGTTGGGGCTGTTTTGCCTCAAGACGCAGTTGTTGGCAGCGGCACAGGTGCTTGCGCTGGTCGTACAAGCAGGCCTGGACGTTGATGGCGCAATGGGTGCGCGTCGTGCAGGTGCGCACGTGGGTGCCGCCCAACAGCAAGGAGGCCCCGGAGCAGGACAGCAAGACCAAGGCCTTTTACGTGGTGCGCAAGGACGGCACCGCCGAGGACTTTAGCTACATCAAGTGCCTGGCCGCGCTCTTCCCTGGGCACATCACCACGGGAGGCGGCGGCGACAGGGACAGCAAGCGCCCGCGCCGGGACGGGGGCGGGGGCGGCCGGGGGCACCAGCAGGGCGGCGGCGGCCGGGGGCACGGCAGGGGAGGGCGGAGAGGGCGGGGCCGTGGGGGGCGCGGACGGCACTGAGACCTCGGGTGGCCTGAAGCGGACTGTTTTTTCTTCGCGCTGACCGTCAGACCCTGTTGTGCACCGCGGCTTTTGCTTTTTGCAATTGCCTCTGCCGCAGTAAGCGTGCGACTACTACACAAGCTGCTCTGTGTGGCAGCAAGGGCCACGACTGGAAAAATATGTGCACGCTGGGAGGGCAGGGGGGTCGTCGAGGCGTGCGGCACGCCAATGGATCACAAAGAAACGGTACGTCAAGGTGCAACGATCTCCCTGTAGACCCAATGATAACCCTTTCCGAGGGCAGCCCAAGGCGCACTGTCGCAGCACCCGCTCCGCAGAACCTCTGAGAGCCCCTCCCTCCCTCCCCAACCCTCGCTAGTCAGTAGCGGTTCAAGCAAAGCAGCAGACGTCCTCGCAGCGCTCTCTCCAGAGCGCAGGCACAAACAAGTAAACCATCTCAGGTTGCGGCCACCACGGTCCACGCTGGGAAAACAGGAGCCGTGACGTGATGCATAGCATGGCGACAGACAAGCGCTTCAACACGACAGATTATCTCACGGTCCTCAAGAAGATTCCCACACACCGTCCGGCATGTCACACTGTTAGCAAGACACAGCCAGAGAGCCACCCCTCGTCCTGTCCCTAGGTTGAACTCCGCGGTCCTGTGAGTCGTGCCGCAGCAAAGGCACACTCGTCGTCCCTCGTCCCCTCTCCCCACACACACGTCGCGTCTCCCTCTCGCTTCTCTCTCCATTTCGTTGTGCAGTACAGCCGCGCTCTCACTCCGCACACAGGCAGTCCAAGGGCCCAGAGGCACCGTCCGCAATTGCGGCCAGCAGCGCCCACGTCCGCCTTTGTAGGTGGGCCAACTAACTAAACACGGCGTCACGAACGGTGGCAGCTTGTCAGTCCAGGTCCTAGGGCAAGCCCTGGTGAGCCATGTGCATGCGAGCAAACAGCAGAGCATGCGAGCAGCGGCCTAGCGCTCGTGCACGTGCACACAGCCAAGGCCTTGCCCACGCGAGCAGCGGCGTGGTGCGAATACCATGCAACGGTGTGGTGGTGAGCGGTAGAGTACATGCACCGCAGGGACGGGGTGGCCGCCGCGACCACACCATCACGAAGTAGCCTGTCCTCATATGGAATGAAGGCGGAATGGGTCACGGGCGGGCTGGGAAAGCCCTGCAGTGCTGTCGGATGTCAGATGTTGGCGTACGTTGGTCACGGGTGAGACGCCAGTGAGAGGCGGGTGCGGGTAGCATGTCGTCTGGCGCAGAGGCGCCTGCCAGTTAGACGTGTGCATGCCTGCGCCTCTCCTCCCTCATCAGTCCTGCACCTTGTCGTCCCTCATCAGTCCTGCACCTTGTCGTCCGGCACGGGCAGGTCCCTGAGCGGGGCGCTGCTGGGGACGCGCGTGAAGTAACTCAGCACGGCGCGGCGGAAGCGGATGCGGTAGTCGCGTGGGGAGATGATGGTGGGCTCCTGCGCACACACCACACCACGCCGCACCGCCGCACAGCTCACAGGAGCGCCATGCGGTGCCTGTGCAGCATAGCATGAGGTGGAGTGCAGGTAGCAAGGCCCCTGCTCCTGACGCCACGCCATCACCGTCCCCCAGCCCTGCACCTCACCTTTCCGTTGCCCCCCAGGATGCCGCTGCCCTTGACCCTAACAAGAACAATAAGAACAAGAACAGCAGCGTGCCTCACCTTTCCAT
>QAXK01008368.1:0-11450 GCA_004335735.1 Chlorella sp. KRBP
TGCTGCCGTTGCTGCCGCTGGGCTTGTGGAGACAAGAAGTTGGTGACAGGCACCACTGTGCAGGCTTCAAAAGTACAAGCACGCCTCAGCAGTTCCATGAGCAGCATGGAAGCGCTCTGAAGATGCTCTGGGAGTTGATCCAGGCATAAGGTGGCATGATGCAGTAGCTGCACGAGCATCTGCATCACAGGGAGTGCAAGTGGTGGCAGGACCCTGGGGTTGAAGTCGCCCTGCTGCCACAAAGAGCCCACTGACTGCAGCACTGCCAGAAGCTGCTGCAGGTAGACATGTAGTTGTACCAGCTTCCATGCTGCTGGAGGCATTGATCACAAGTGCGCCTGTTCATCAAGACCTGCAAGGCCTGCTGCTATGAGCTCTGGCCGGTCCTGCAGGTCTTCTAGCTGCTGTGCTGCTGCTGTCGTGACAGTCGGCAGGTGCTGCAGAAAACCTGCGTTCTCCAGCTGCTTCCCGATGCTGAGGCTTAGTTTATTGACTGCAGGTGGCTATGTATCAGGCAGGACACCATCCGACTGCGCCTGCATCAAAAAAGTGCTGAGGGCATGGACCCAACTGCAATCCTGAAAAGCAGACACCAGGCCCCCAGGTTGGTCCTGGCATGCCTTCAGCAGCTTGAAGGGTACCTGTATCAATTATAAACAAGTATATGGATATGATTAACGACAATACACTCGTAGGCGCGTCCAATCTGCGCGTCAACGGCTTTTGCAGGGCTCGATCCTGCTCGAAAAGCATATGAAGCACTCCCGTCTTCAACGTTACGCCTTGATAGCAACCCCAACATGCGGTGGAATAACCTTTTCTTCAGTAATAAGAGCTTCGTAGGTTGCCCGAGACAGTGCGGGTGCGGTGCTCAATTGCTGCAGGATGGTGGAGAACAGCACCGATCTCTCACGTGAAACGTCCTCTCTTGGAGACTGATTGATGCTGCGCAGCTCACTAATGACACACTTCCAGTTTTTAATCGCATTCTTGGCCATTGCAGCAGCAAACATGGAGAGTCTTGGCTGTATTGGGTGAGCAGCGCTGCCAAGCTTGAGTTGATCTGACTGATCTGCACATGTGTCAGCAGGATGTTGCACAGGGCTGTGGGACCCGCACTACTAAAAGCGCTGTCAGCTTCTGACAGAACGTTTTAGTGGTGCCCTGATGCTGACGCACAGCGCACCATAGCATAGCGTCAGCATAGTCCCAGACCTGAGCTGTTTGAACTGTGGAACAGCTAGCTCAGGCCGCCAACGGACAGACTGGTGTGCCCTGTGCTGAAAAACTAAGGCAGCAAACAGCAAGTTTTTCAAGTACGTACCACTGTATGCTCCAATCATCTTCACCAAACATGCACGCATCCCGTTTGTCCCAAGGCTTCGGATACCTGCCGCGAAGTTGGTCGGCAATGTGACGGTCAGTGCTGTCAGGAGGCCAGGGCGACACATTGCAAAGCATGATAATGACCTATCTGAGTGTTTTCAGCTGCATTGCACGTGATTGAGGCAATCATGAAAGCACTGCCTCTCCCAAGAAGTCAGCTCGTCACTCCAAGCAGTGACGTGTGGCTCGCGCCTCTGACGCAACCGGCGTTACGCTTGCCAAGGTCCGCCCTCGAGCGTCATATAAGGGCGTCAGAGCTGCCTTAATAGTCAATATCTACATCATTCTTCACAAACAAGTACGACACCGCAACCGCAAGCCCTTGACATTTCGTCTGCAAGAACGCATCCCGCACTATGATCGCCACCAAGTCAGCTCCCATTTCTCTTGCAAAGCGCGGCCTGCGCCTGCAGGCCCGCGTGGGAGTTCCAGCACAGCGCAGCAGCGTCATCATGCGTTTCCGTGAGGACAAGCGCCCTGCATCTGCTGCTGATGTCGACTCGATGGAGGAAAAGCTGCACACCGGCAAGCCCACTGACACCACACTGACCCCCGAGGAGATCGATTCTGTGAGTGTCTGTGCATCTTACGTCCTGCCTCTGTGAAGTTGTCACATGGCCAAGTATCTGTCTTGTCAGTGCTTCCTGGCCCCTGGCACAGCTACCCTGAGGTGACTGAGGTGCCCTGCAGCACAGTCCTGACATGCTGACTCAGCATATCACATCAGGCACTGTGCAGCTGTACCAAGTTCTGCCATCATAACTCACATGAGGAACCTGCTGTTGGCAGCAACTGAACGCTGGAGTGCACAGTACACATGCATTGCCCTGACCCCTGCTCCACCCACCACACCACTGCACACACCTGTTGCTCTGGCTTTACGCTTGCATTACCATTCTCAACACACCCATGCAGCTGCGCTACAAGGAACCCGGCCAGAAGATCTACTGGCCTGCGTCCCGCATAAGCCCCAAGAGCGCCGAGATGCGTGCAGACATGGGCAACGCTGCCGACTTCTGGCAGATGCAGACCTTTGACGGCCCCGGCCCAGAGACCATCAACAGCCGCCTTGCCATGGTAAGCCAAGGCCAAATGCAGCCTTTGGCATCCAATGTGGCACACTGTTCAAGCAGCTACTTTGTGCTGTGCAGCCTGTTGTGTGGCTCAGCATGCACTGTTCTAAATGGCTGGACAGATGCTTCATGTGTGTTGCCCAGCTGGCGCACAAATGCACTCTGCATCCCATCGGTTGTCTGCTGTTCACCATCACTGTGCACACCATGTGCTGGTGTTTGGTTTAGGTTTTGGGTGAGCTCGGAACCTAGTTGACTTATTGAAAAGCGAGTCACTTATTCACACTTGTACTGCAACTCCCCATCCACCCCTGCCGTGCAGCTCGGGGTGCTGATCGGCCTGGTGGGTGAGGCCACCACTGGCATGGGCCTGGCGCAGCAGACAGGCGACCACCCTGGCATTGTGTTTGGCATCTTCCTGCTCATCACACTGGCCTCTTACATCCCCATCGCAAGGTGAGGCATGGTTCCACTTTGCGGCACTCTGCACGACATTGCATGGGGCATTTCACTCTATCATGAGAAAGGCTGGTAAATGCACTGTCGAGCATCACTTGGCTTGGGTTTCCCACAATTAGGTGTCTATATTTCACTTATCCATGATAATGCAGCGTCAGACATGGCATGATACATTGCTGGCAGACTGTACTGCATACAGTCTGCCGCTGTTTCCTTTCTTTCACTCTAGCTGCTACTGACATGGCTGTTGCCGTGGTTTCCTTTGTTCTCTGCAGGGGCTGGACCCGCAAGGAGCCCTTTGCAAACAACTTTGCAGGACTCAACTGGACCCCCCAGGCTGAGAACTGGAACGGAAGGTAGGCTGCTCTGCATTGCACGTGCAGTACACTGCATTGCAGATTGACTGTCGGCTGTCTGCACATCAATGTCGTGGCTCAGTGCCTGGAGGCAAAACTGGTCTTCATGTGAGCAAGCTTGCAGTGTTGGGCTAGCAAGCAGTGACCCAACAATCTGCCCATCAGTCGCCCATCAACCCCAGGCACTGTCTGATGCACACTGTGTGGCTGCTGCTGTCCTGCAGGCTGGCCATGATGGGCTTCTTCGGCATGGTTGTGACGGAGCTGCTGACGGGAGTGAACACCCTGCAGGCCTGGGGCCTCCAGAGCTTCCCCTTCCACCACTAAGCAACACCCGTTGGCAGTGTGATCAGTGGCCAGCTTGTCTCGAGACTGTGCTGTTGTGTGGTGTTGTGTTGACTTTGAGGAGCAGTTATCTGTTGTCGAAGAGTGGTCAGTTGTGAGTGAGCTGTCAAAGCATGCCCCTGAAGAATTATTCTTCACGCATGAGTCATGCTTGTGCATCAAGCAGGGGCAGGATGTGGCAGGGCTTGTAGCATGCGTTGTGCAGAATCTTTTTGGGTGACCATACTGTCAGTCAGTGGCCATGCGGTGTCATTGACAGTTGCAAGGTCCTGAGTCATATGAATCTCGTATACCTGAGATGGGGGTAGTTGCACTGTTATCATTCCGTGTGCGTTCCAGGTTGGCAAGCATTCATGCCTTGCGCCGTCGCATCTGCTGGCAGGATGTGCTTTGCAGTGATCTTTCCCGTAGTTGATGTTGAGGTGAGGCTGCTTGCAGCACGGCACTGTATGAAATTACTGTTGTAACAAGGAACAAGGAACGTGGTGTGTCAAGGCACGATCCTGTGATTAACAACATGTCTGCGCAGACAATCTGCAGTATAGCAGCTACAACTGTGTTGCTTCATGATCATCATCATAGCATACATAATGCTGTGGATCCTGCTGTGCATTACAATGGAGGTTCAGAACCACCTCACATGTGCTGCTGCTTGCTGCAGCACACCAACAGCCTGCTGCAGCTCTTCCTCACTACAAACTCTATCTGCTTCACTGGCAGCTGCATATGCCGCGAATGTGCCTGAAGCAGAGAGCAGCTGCTCAACCGGCTTGCTGTACTTCTGCAGAGCGGTACGTATGCGCTCGACCTCCTGCCTGTGTGTGGCAAGGGCTGCGTCTGTCTCTTCACACGCTGGGTGACTGTCCCTGATGGATTGCTCCCACTCTCCTGCAGTGCAGCGGGCACACAATGCAGCTTGTCTCACTCCTGCTACTCAGACTGGCAAGACACAAAACTTGTATTGGATGCAGCTTGCCAAGGTTCACTCCTTCTGCTCCTGCAAGTCTGACAAGCCAGCTGCGCACTCAGCACTCTCAACCCACCCGTTCGGGCCACTTGCAGCAAGCCTCCCAAGCCTCCTAGCTATAGTCACTGAACTGCACAAGCCAGCTTGCGCACATCATACACAGCTGCAGCACAGCGATAATGAAAGCCCTGCCACTCTACACGGCTGTCATCACCATTAACAGCCACAAACACGCCACCAAAGCCTGCCCTGCAATGCCTCCCAAGGATTTCTAGTGGCATACAAATAGTAGCGCACAACCCACCTGCATAAGCCAGCTTGCACACGTGCTGCCGCACAGCTGGCTGCATGAGGAATTGCCATATGGCTTCGCTGTCGCCGCCCTCAGCAGCAGCAGCAGGTGGTGGCAGGACAGCTGTTGGGCCTGCGACTGCAGCTGAGTGCGCACGCCTCTCCCCCTGTGACAACCAGATAGTGAAGCAGCTGCGGGGCTTGTTACTGGGCAGTACCCTGCAGTACAACAGCAGGTGTGCACACCACAGCAAGTCCAGACAATGTTGATGTTGATGTTGTACATATACAAATACGCCCTACACAATGTGGTGTGACAACTGTAAAGTGAAGTGGCTGCGGGGCTTGTGACTGGGCAGTACTTCTGCAGTGAAGCAGCAGGCATGCAGTACAACAAAGCCATAAGGAGGAAAAGGTTATGTGGGGTATTTCTTTCTTTTCCTTTCTGTTTGTTGGGTTGCAAATCCAATGCAGCAGGTGTTTAACAAATCTGGGCCCAGTCAACCTGCGTTACAACATTGCATCAACCCACCTGTGCAGCATGCTGGTAGATGCAAACAGGCACATGCGGTCTGCCACTGGGGCGATGTCCACGGGAGGTGCAGGGAAGGGGTACAACCGCAGCTCACCCCCAGAACCAGGGCCCCAGTCATCGTTCAAGTAGATTATGGCAGTCACGCGGCGCCCATCCAGCATTGCATCCGAGTCAAAATGCATCGGGAAGCAGCCGCGGGAGCCTGTTGGAGGTGCCAAGGCCAGGAGGGGGGGTAGGCAGTCACAACACCATGTTCAAACCAAGTGTCACTGTTGGTTCGAAAAGAAGGACCGGAGTACCCCGTAGGGAGCCAGTATGGCTCATGAGGGGGTTCAGCTTGCAACAATCGCGGTGTTGCAAGCTGCTGAGTGATCTGCAGGTGGTCACAGAGTGTGTCATCGTGCTACATTTTCAATGCCGCGCCCCCAGACCAACGTGTCACACGTCATCAACAAAGCATGGTATCGATTGTTATGGGGTCTGGAAGTGCCACAAGGTGCGTACCTTCGTTGTGCTGCATCTTGATGGCCTGTGACTCCAGCCGCAGCTGCGGCACATGCAGTGACAGCATCGTGGCCAGTGTCCTGTCTGTGTTGAGCTGCGAGATCAGGGGCGCTGCCTGCTGTATGCTGGGGTCCAGCGTAAGCTCTGCTTCATGGATCTGGGACTTCTTCAGCAGCTTTGTGGCGCCTTTGCTGACCAGGTGTGTGTGGTTCATGTGCATGAGGCCGTGGTTATAGACTGAGAGCAGTTCCTGTTTCAGCTGCTGTGTGGTGTGGCTGCCAAAGACGTTGTCGACGACTGCGTAGCCCTGCAGGCAGCAGGGAGGCAGCGGGAGGCAGGTGGGCAGCACCAGCAGAAGGGATGCAGAAGCAGGGCCACAGCAGCAGTGGGTGGCAGTGTTGACAGGGTGTCCAAGCACTCCCAAGTGCATCCCAAGCAGACTGCTTGTGTGACTATCTGGACATGTGACTTGCAGGTTGACATCATCAGGCAAACGATTTTGTTTGAAACTTAAGTCGCTCGTATGTGACCATGTCAAATGTCAGATAGGGAGACACACATGCTACCAAGGCACACAGCAGCGGTGCCAAGGAGGCAAGGCACTGCCTGTACGGTGCGTGATCAGCAGAGCTGCAAGCTTGCATGTGGACCTCGCTACTTGTAAGATTATACATCAGATTGATTTCAACAAGATACGACGCAAACAGCACCCCTCACCCGAGCTGACAGCTCCGCACAGACATCAGGCGTCACTGCTTGCTGCAGCCTCTCCAGGGGCAAGGCTGGCTGGCTGTGACTGCTGCGCATCACGCTGAACAACACAGGCAGCTGCCACTGCCCTACATGCTGTGACAACAGCTGCAGTGCACTCGTGAAGGTTCTGGACACACATCCAAGGGCCATGGGGCACTGCTGCTGCTGGGTGACTCGGATGCAAGTAGGGGGTCAGCTCCAATGTCACGATGTACTGTGGATGATACAAATAAATTCAAACGTTCTTGAGTGCGCATTACGGGCTGAGCTGCCTCAACCGGTCGGAATCCTTTGCCGATCTGTCTGCCGAGCAACGATCTGTGGTCAAACATCGGGATCCCTGCGCTTGCGTTAGCTACAACTTGGGCTATTATTTATTTTATCAGCGATGATACAAAAACGAATTCTCCAATCATATGTTACAATGGTCACGACAGACCGCGCCTCCTAACTGCGTGGGGCAGATGCCAGGCTGGCTTTCGCCAGCTGCTGTATCTGCACATACTCCCTGTCCTGCCCCAGACTATAAGCCCCAAAGCCAACACGGCACATGCCCTAACAGTGTCATGTGACCAGCACAGCTGCAGCATAAAGCTCAGCGACTTTGCTCCATGTCACACAGTGCCACCTGAGCCAACAGCCTGTCGTGTGCACACATGGCAGCTGCTGGCTGCATGCCAGCACACACAGTGATTGTATCCTGCATATGGTTGGTATCTTCGGGAACAGGCTTGCTACAGCCTGAGGTACGCCAAGCGCACACTTGGCGGCCAAACCAAGAACTTTGATTGTGCCGCTGACAACCACCAGGGAGGAGTGGGTGCCAGCAGTGCTGACTCAGCACAACCACCAAAACGTCAGGAGCCCTGCACATGCCTCCATGTGTCAGTCAGCTGACCCTGCTTGGTAACACACATACTACATGGCCAACAAGTGCATGTACACAGCTAAACAACAAAAGAAGAGGCCCCAGACAAATATCAACACACTGCTGTTTCGCTTCAGGATCGTAGACCCGTCTCGCACAACAGACAGTCTGCAGACGCACGAGCCATGCCAAGCCAAGACAACAAGGTTTATGATAATACACGAGCCACAGAAATATTGATACACAGGCGTTGCAGCTGACTTCGCATGCTGGCAGTCACGCCACCTCAGGGGCCGTCCTGCCACAGCTTCCTGATAGAAAAAGCCCCAATTGCCCTCACAACCAAGCCACCATCAGTTAGTAACAGGGACACAGCAGGCAGGATGCAGAGTTGATCAAGGGCCTAGACCCATGCTCAATCCAGTCCTCTCGCCATGAACCACATATCTGCATACTTGCGCTCACTCCTCAAAGGAAACACAAACGCCCTCCTCTCTCAAAGCTATCGTTTTTGGTGGAGCCCGCCAATCCCAGCAAGGCAAGCAAAGCTTGGGGCAGGCACGCGTTTCATTCAGAGCAGCATTGCTGCTGTGCACGGGTGTCCGCGGGCATAAAGGGTGTGGCACGTTTCTGCACATGCGGCTCAGCGCAGGTTGGCCACACCCACACAAAAATGCAGGCAGCAACCAGCCACATGGCGGTTGCTGAGCCCCAACAACACAGAGCAAAGAACATCAGACATGATGAGGTACAGGCACCCGCTTGCAGGCAGAACGGGACAACACACATGCCTCACCGGCATGTGTCGTCAACAGTTGGCTCCACAAAATGTCAGAACCAACAAGCAGCACCACCGGCCGTTGCCGCGCGCTTGCGTTGAAGTCTGCTGCTGGGTGCAAAGCCATAGTAAAGCCACAGCATGTCTTTGCAGGCGATGCATGCGCTGCAACTGCTGCCGCGTGCTGTGGTGCACGCGCCTGCGCCCGATGACGGCTGCCGTTTGTGATTTTACAGCATGGCGTTGGCGATGCGGCGCCTGCGCTGGCCGTTGTTGTCGTCGTCGTCGTTCTTGCGTGCCTGCTGTTTCTGCAGGTCCATAAACTCCTGGCCCATGTTTGCAAACATGCGGCGCAGGTTTATCACAGACAGCTCCGTCAGGCTGCCGCATGTGATGTCTGCTGCCTTGAGCTGGTGGGGCCGGTACGCTCCCTGAGGAGAACAGCACAATGCGTGCGGCACGGCAGTAGCACAGCAGCAGCAGCCAGGGCAGCGCAGGTGTTGGGGACTGCCAGTGAGCTGTGCGGTGAAAGTATCATGTCAAACAATGCGGCACAGCAGCACCCAGCTTCTGTGGCATCTAGGCATGCAGCAAAGAGCAGTGCAGGACTTCCAGGGCTGCTTGTGCGAATGACAGTGTGCGGCGAGGAGAGCACCATGCTAAGAAAGAAAGCGCCCTGGCGCGCACTCATCTCGCCGCCTGCAATAACATGCCCAGCACACAAGGCAGCCATACGCTGATGCACTAGGGATGCTTACACAACGTCGGTCGTCTGCCAGGGAGGCTCACCTGCACAGCGACGGCTTTGAGCGTGCAGTTGTGTGCAGCAGTGATGCCGCGCGGGCTGCTGTCAAAGTAGACGCAAAAGTTTGGCGCGCGCCCGAGCTTGATTGACGCAGTCAGCAGCCGCTGGCTGATGGTGTCCAGCTCATCCTCTGCTGTGACCATTGCCTGGAAGTGGTCGTGCAGAGTCATGCGCGCCAGGGCAGCCTGCAGACACAGCAGTCAACGAGGCAGGCAGGAACAGGTGACAGGCGTCAGGGTGCCGTAACCAGCAACGCCACACTCGAACCCAAAACCCTAACACCAGAGCTGAGGATACTACTGAAATACTAGTAGGCTACTCAAAAACTCACACTGACCCGTTGCAACCACACCCACCTGCACTGTTTGCCTGTCCAGGGCTGAAACAAGTGCGCATGGCACATTGAAGCGGCCCAGGATGTCCAGCCACTCGCGCACGCCAGGCTGGGGCCTGCAGGGAAAAAGGCGGGAAACAGGCTGGGCATCAATCAACTGTGTCAGCACAGTGCAGGAGTGCCCACCTGCTTTGGATCACAGCCAGGATCACGAATGGATGCCAGCGTGATGCCAGCTACTGACAACATGCCAGGCTGGGGGCACGGGACATGTGATGGCACACGGGCACAACCGAACGTGCCAGCACACTGCCTGTCTGATGCACCGCATGCAGCAAACTACGCGTGTGGCATGCAGGAAACAGCAGGCACGCAGCTGCTGCTCGACTGCCAAAGCAAGAATGACTCACTGGTTGTGTGCAGCCAACAGCTGCCCGGCAAGCTCTGCATGCTGCATCGCCAGCTGAATGGCAGCCTTGCGGTCAGAGGCCCAGCGCAGCAGCCGCACCACAGCCACCTCTGGAGGCATCACCTGCAGGCAGCGACCCGCAACAACAGGCACATACATTCAGGCAGGCGCCATGAAACAGTTCACGCGCCAATTGCAAATCTTCATATACGTTGCAAAGCCTGGCTGCAGTGCCCTGCGCTACGCTCCGCTGTGCCACAACCTGCTACTGCACCGTGAAATGCCGCGCTGCGGCGCACTGTACTGTACTGTGATGTACTGTATTGTACTGCAGAGTGCGCTACTGGGTTCTCTGCTGCGCGGTCCTGGACTGTGCTGCAGCACACACCTGCAGCTCAGGGTGGTGCAGGATGCCGTGTGGCAGCGGCAAGTCCAGCTGCCCTGCCAGCTGCACCCAAGCCTCCCGCCTGATGGTCGACAGATCAGCCTGCGGGACGCATGACAAGACACACGAAGCATGTGAGTTAAGAGTTCAGTGCTAAGCTACAGTATACTTTGTTTTGGCGATTTCCTTTATTCATCATGGTTCTGCAGTGGCTCCATCCGATGTACAGTCCCCATATCCAAGTTCCCAGACCAACTAGGGCAACGCATGGGCTGCAGGCTGCAGGTCTGCAATGCTGCTTGCCTCAGCTGCTGGCAGAATGCTGCCATGCCGACCCTAATGCTGGCCACAGCAGTGCAGACCACCCCTACATGCTGCGACTCACCACAACACCATCGAAGTTGAAGACCATGCCAAAGGCCTCGTGTGGGTGCTGCGCAGTGGCACAGGGGACAGGCACAGAAGGACCAGCATTGTGTTCATCAGCAGCAAACTTCCAACACCACAGTAGTTGTGGCTGCACACCATGTCAGCTGTCCGGCAGCCACCCCACCCCAGCACAAAGCGGTGCTTGACGTTTGTGATCAGGCCTTGCCGTGGACTGCAGCTGCTGCATTGGGTAGCCAACAGTGCCTGACGTCGTTCATGTGCCCTGTGGCTCATGCTGAAGACGGGGAGTGCTGCTGGTTGCTGATGTCAACTGCTCCTAGCCAGGCCTGCTGACCGCTGCTGCTTTCAGCTTGCTGCTTTCCAATCCAAACTTGCTGCTGGCTGCTTCAGTCCACGAGCTGGCCCCCAACAGACACCGCTGCTGCCTAGTGCATGGGCTGCGCTTCAAATCCTTCATGCTATCTTGGCATCCGGCAGCTGTTGCTTTCGTGTTGATGGGACTCGAGATGCTGCGCACGCCCAGCGACTGCAGCAAGCCCGGCGCTGGCTGCCACCTGCTGCTTTTCGTGGCTGTTCCACTGCTGCAAGTGACCCAGGCCCCACAGCTCCTGCCATGTCGCCCGTGCTGCTGTCATGGTCCCTGACCTGCGGCCTGTGCCAGCACCTGTACCTCAGCATGTCTGAATGGCAATGCTGCTGCTGCTGATGCTGATGCTGATGCTGATGCTGATGCTGATGCTGATGCTGATGCTGATGCTGATGCTGATGATGAGAGCAGCAACGCACCCTGGATGTTGCTGCAGTTGCCTGTG
>QAXK01008370.1:0-17404 GCA_004335735.1 Chlorella sp. KRBP
AGCAGAATTGGTGAACCACAGTGTATATGGTAGACACGGCACATCAAGGAGCACTGTGCAGGGATAAGGAGGGGAACCTGCAACAGGCTGCACTGCGCTACATGTACGTGCAGAGTCTGCGCACGTCGCTGTTTGCTGTCAAGTCACCCGCTGAGGCAGGTGCGGTGGCAGCCCACCTGTCCACCCAACCCTCAGACAGGGCCTGCTGTTTGACCCTTGCTGCCCCTGCAGGGATCTGAAGCTGGGAAACCTGCTCCTGAAGAAGTACCAGTGGGCCCAGGACATCCCCCTGCCGGTGGAGCGGCTGCCGCTGTGGGCCTTCTATCCTGTGGTGGTGGACCCTGTTGCTGACCTGCTGAACACTACCGGCATGCTCACAAGGCCTGTGGGTACCCCCTTCTACCTGCCCCCAGAGGTCAAGTACCTTCCCACCGGGGGACGGTATGAGGCAGGGCCTGCTGACATCTGGGCGTTTGGTGTGATGTGGCTGCAGTGCAGGTAAGCCATAGCCAGTGGTGCGCACATGCTGCAGGGTGAGCACGGCATGGCTCAACTCACTCTGCAATATGGCAGATGCACACGTGAGTGGGCATGCGATGCTAATGCAAGCTGCAGTGTGGGCCCCGAACGGGGGGAAGAGCTCTCCTGTGTCAACACGTTTCTGTCACTGGGGTTGTGTGTTCAAAATGAGGGATCATCGCTAACATCCAACATGATATCTACACCTGTTGGCTGTCCAGTATCTCAGACAACCCCTTCCCCCCCCCCTCCCATGCATGTCTTACACCCCCTGCAGGTTTGCGTTGGAGCAAGTCGACGCCTGGATGGCAGCTGGGCAGTTGGAGGGTGCAGCTGGTCCATGTGCGGTGGGGGATGGTGTCCCCCGTCCCACATGTGGCAGCATAAGCCCTGGGACTGTGCACATGCTGGACGCTGAGGAGGTGGAGATGGTGCAGGGCTGCCTCGACCCAAACCCCACAAAACGCTGGACAGCTGGCAAGCTTATCAACAGTGCCTACATGCAGCGGGCTGTCCTTGCTGTCAACTATCTCAAGCAGGGTGCAAACCGGGAGTGGTACATACGGGAATGGTGCCTCAACACGGGCCGCCCGCGCTATGAAGAGCTCTTCCCTGAGCCTGCTGAGCAGCAGCAGCAGCAGCAGCAGCACGACTAAGCAGGGGCAGGGCATGGAGGCAACAGGGGCACCCGGCAGGCCAGAGGGGGTGCATGGTTGATCAGCACGCAGCAGCAGCAGCAGTGGCGGCGGCAGGGGTAGTGGTAGGAGCAGGGCCCAGGGCAGCAAAGGCACAGGGGGTCTGGGCTGGTGGGGGTCGGTTTGGCTGTTTGCGGGCAGTTTCTTGGCTGCAGGCTGGGCAGGTTGTCACCCAGGCAGTCTGGTTGGAACCTGGCTGGAAGGCATGCAAGGGCTTGTCCGTCTTGTAGCACGATGGTGGGTGCGGATATGGGTCACTGTTTTCCTTGGTTTGCGGCGCGTGTGTGCACAGCAAATCGCAGTGGCACTGCAATGCATCTGCCTGTGAAAGGAAAGGGTGGTGGGGCCTGTGCTTGCATGCTGGATGCAGGGATTGGACTTCGAGTCAAGGGTGGCTTGATATCTGCTCAATACATGCACAGGCAGTGTTGCGATGAGGTTGTACTGGAAGCTCTGGCAGTACTTCAGTGCAACAGTCAAGGTGTGTTGGCAAGCCTGACGCAGCTGCTTGGCAATAGCCCTCTCAACAACAAGATGGCTGAGCTGCTGGCATGCACATGCTGTGCCCCTTCCAGGACTGTCGTTCCTAAGAAAACCATCCCTCCAGTCCTGTTGCTGCAAACACTGATCAGGATCATGGCATGCAGCGTGGCAAAGGCGGTGTGTTACAAGCAGAACCTGCGGACTGTGCTTGGACACAGAACCCTGCAATGTCACCACACCACAGCCTATGCCATATATGTCGGACGGCTTCAAACAGTGTACACTGTGCTGGATGCAATGCACACAACCAAACACAACTGCACAGGCAGCACCACTGTACACCGATTTGCCACAGCAGCAGGCCAGCAGACACGGGCGGAAGAGCCCAAGCCATACAGTGCAGCAACCATGGCATTGTCAGCTGCAACCGCTTCACCCAGTAGGTCGACATAACAGTGCAGAAGGCACGCAACTGGGCTCAAACTCCCACTGGTGACAGCAGGTGCAGCTGCAGTGCATTCACGTCCTCTGATGAGTGCTGCTGGGACAAACGTGCGCAGTGGGATACTGCATGCGAGGATGTTGCCAGCGCCACACCGGCGGGCAGACTCCCAGAGGCCAGCCAGGTCGCTGGAACGCTCCTCAATAGAGGATACAAAGCACAAATACCAAACAATCCTGCGTAGCGCCAACAACACCCCCACTCCTGCCCAACCCACCTCAAAAACCCCACCAGGCACCAACACTGCCACCCACACCCCATGCCCAAGTCCGAGAAAAGTCAAAAGGTCAGATCAGAGCTCCCTGGCACCCTGTCACGCCCACACAGACGCTCACACACACCACTCACGACACAGCACATTGAGCTGTCAAGCATCCATAGCGGCTCTCGCACGACAGGCACACACACACACACACGCTGCACAGCACCCCAGCTGCGCACTCCATACCCCCACTTGGACATGCAGCGCAACCCCAGGCAATGGCTGCTGCTGCCTAGTGGGGGGCAGGCGCAGAGCGCTTTGGCCCAGACGCAATCCAGCTAGGGTTCAAGACCCGGTGCAACCAGCCAGCCGGCCAGCCAGTCAGCTACAAGCAGTGCGTCTACTGGCTCTCAGCTCCAGGGTAGAACAGCTTCCACCAGCCGGGTGTGTACATGCTGTAGGGTGCTGTCCACTTCTCTGGCTTCTTGAACTCTGGCAGCTCCTCACCGCCTGCCATCACCTCATCCAGTGACAGGCTGGACAGGTCCACCTTGAGCACACGGTCCAGGCGCAGCTTCATGAAGCTGCAGGGGGCAGCAGCAGGGGCAGGGGGCAGCGGCAGGCAGCAGCAGACGGGGCACACACAGGAGGGGGACAGCAGCAGCAGCAGGGGGCAGGGCCGGTCAGCACATGTGCATGGTCATTGATAGATACGAGTGATTGCCAACCAGTGTCCTGCAGGCCAGCGCTACACCTCAACACTGGTTCCAGGCCATGTCGGCATGTCAACAGCAGAACTTCCACGCACAGTCCCGTACTTGCAGCAGTTTGCTAGCTGTTTGCTGGCTCCCAATCCCACCCCTGCCCCTCACATAGACACACAAGGGAATGCAGCCACACCACCCCAAGGTATATGGGGACACCACAGTAACCTCACACAGTGTGGCCCCACTCACGTCATCCACTGCTCATCTGTGGACACCAGTGCCATGCATGGCCTCTTGACCTGCTTGGCCTGCTGGGGGAACTTGGTGTCCAACCAGGTGGGGTTGGGGACCAGGTAGAAGTCAATGGGGCGGTTAATCTCCTTGAAGTACCTGAGACAGCAAGGGCAGGGGCAGGACACACGCAGTCAGGGCACAGGGCCAGACAGCTGGGGGTGTTGCAAAGGGCAATGTTTTACTTAGTGGGCAGGACACAGCCACAGGACAGCAGCCATCATGTAGCAGGCAACAGACAGGAGGTGCTGGCTGCGTCTGTCCAGGTAGGACAGTGCTTGACATACGCCAGTAGAGCGCGCCAGGATGCAGGCACTACCTAGCACTGAGTGCAATCGCTTCGAGCGCAGCAATCTCACAGCACACAGTTGTGTGTGGGTTCAGTCCCAGGCGCAAGGCTGTGTGGGAACTGAAGCACAATGCGAAGCTGAAAAACAACAGACAAGCCCGGCTCTCACCTGACACGCTCACGCAGCTGCTCAGCCAGGGGCTCGTTCTGCACATCATTGCAGAAGAACTCTGCATTGGCAACCAGGCCGATCCACTGCAGGCACCCAACACACGAGGCAACAGCGGATGGTGTCAGTAAGAGATGAGTTGTTCAATCGTAGTGATTGATATTTTTGTGAAAGCTTGTGGCGATACAGCTTGCAGGTTGTGCACGTCTGCACGGGCGCTTGAGGCACTCTGGGTGTGGTCCTGCTACTGCTGCTGTTGGTGAGGTGATTCCGTTTCCAAGAGATCGCACCTTTGTGGCGGTCTGCTGGGCTGCGGGTGCTTCCTGTGCTGCCACGGAAACAATTGGGCTGCTGCGCTGCGCCTGCTGGGGCCTCAGCACTGAGGTGCAGCTGCTGAGTGCGGACATCTGCACCTGCTTGTTCTGCTGACGGCTCACGCGGGTGCTGCGTGCAACAACAGCAGGCCTCTGAGGAGCCCTGACGCTGGCTGTCTTCATATCGGTTGTGTTTGACAGGGCACGCATGGTCTGGGCCATTGTGACTTGTGCGATCGCAAGGAAACTGCTCTTGCAGTGCGAGAGTGACAAGCTCAGACCGGACGAGGTGCAATTGTATCACACTGGGTAGTTCACGTCGCTTGTACAGCGCGAACCGATGCGAACGAAAGCGTAGCGTAGCTGACATGTTACAAGATGTTACTGAGATCCAGGAGCAGCACGTTTCCGAAATTATTGGAGAAGTATTCGATATTGGTGAAATACCAATGAGGCTCTTTAGAAGCTTGCCTTCGGTGATGTCTCGGCGACAGGCATCACCCGCTACTTCACCACCCAGGCAGCGTATAAGCTTGCAACCCCAACAGAAATTTTCTATCAATTTGAACAAATATCCTTTGCTAGCATTCGCTCTGATGCCTGCATGTATGTACATGTTCACGCCATGGACAACCTGAGGCTTGAACAGTCCAGCCTTGAGCCTGAGCACGTCTGCGCCCAGGAGGCAGCTGCTGGCGTATTCACTAAGCACATGATTCCAGATTACGCCTCATTTACCAGATGAGGCACGAAAAGCAGCTGCGGCGCCTGTGGCTGCAGCACCTTTGGCTGAAGTGCTGCAGTCGCCTGCTGCAGCCATCAGTACTTGCATGTACACCATGGGAGCTCAAATGCACCCTCCACCACGAGGGCACGACACACAGTTGGCAAGTGCGCAACTGCCAGTATGCTGCAGGATGCCAGTAATGCTGCCAGCACCAGCATCTCAGCTGGGCTATGCAGGGTGCATTGCAAGCCTGAACCTTGCGGTTCTTTGGCTTGGAAGTGCATATGGCATCGTATTATGGATTATGAATCACCTGAATGACTACACAAGCAGTTGGTGACAGATGCATGACACATGTCCCACTTTTGCCCATGGCCCAACAGGACCAGAAAGAGCAGATCCACAGAACCAAGTGCTAGCCCAGAACAGAGCGGGTGGCACACGCAGGCGTGCAAGTTGTGAGCCGAGACACACATGACCATGGGTACAGACGCTTGCAGATGCCTAGCTGCACACACATTCAAAGCTGCAGCAGAGCACTGGCAACACCCACTGCAGAGCATCAGTAGCCAAACAAGTTCAAACAGCCTCTTTCACAGAGGGATGGCATGCCTGTTTGTCCCACACTGACAGCAATAAGGGCGTTGCTTACCTCAGCAGCTGCCTCACTGCTCGCTCACTGATCGACAACAAACATCACACCAGACAGCACCTCATGCTGTCCAGTGCTAGCAGCAGCAGAAGCAGCAGGGGCCGTCACCAGCCCCGAGGCTTTCAACACACACAAAGGATGATTCACAGTGTGTTCAGCAGGCGGCGGCCACTAGGGCTGCGTCCTGCTGGCTTCACAGGGGCAGCCAGGCCCTCCAGGATGTCGTACACCTGGGCACCAGCCGAGGAGCCCCTCTCCATACGGCCAGGGCTGGGGCTGGGGCTGGGGGAGGCCTGCACTGGGGCTGTGCTTGTGGCAGCAGGTGCAGCTGTGCGCCAGGCTGCATGGATGACGGGGGCCTTGGGTGCCAGCTGTGGCTTGGGTCCGGGGTGTGAGGTGCTTGACTTGGTCTTCTTCTTCTGCTGCTTTGGCGCAGCTGGGCCCTTGCCCTTGTTGTTGACAGGCGTAGGGGCTCCTGTGTTGCCGTTCATGGGGGCAGCCTGGCTGGTGGTTGTAGGGCCAGTGAGGGTGGTGCTTGCAGGGGCACTGGGGGTGCTGTCGGCAGGGGCCTCCAGGTTACTATGGTCGATGTAGTCCTCAGAGGCCTGGACCTGGCCATGTGTGTCATTCATGGGGGGGCCGAACAGGGCGTTCGTAGGCCTGACAATGCCCACACCCCTTGTCACCGTGGGGTTGCCTCTAGGGATTGGAGGAACAAAGGGCTCCTCACTCAAGCTGTTCATTGAGGTAGATGAGCTGCTGCTTCCGTTGCTGTCAAAGGGAGAGGGGAGCTGCAGGGGCAGCAGACGAGTCCACAATCGCATAGTGAGATGACAGTTCTGAAAGGTGATTAGACAGGCACGTAGGGTGACATTGCAGTCCAAGTCCAGGCTGGGCTGCTGCAGCTGGGCCGGGCCTGTTTTGTTCTTTTTAGCTCTCAGCTTGGATGTGGGTGGAAAGCAAACACAGCCTCGCTGTTTTTGTCATCTTGCAATACACAACATGTGGACTGAGCCTGCAGGCTGCAACAGCAGTGAGGCCACAGTCTTGAAGGCTGTGACAGTGTGCTGCAGGCATGAGTCAGCCTTGCAACCTCGCTAGCTGAACCCAACCAACCTCACTTGTGCTGTCGTCTCGACGTCGCCAACAAAGCCAGCTGTGGCCACAAACTTCTTGATGATAAGCTGCAGACAGGCAGTTGCGTTGCAGCGGGCTGTCAGCAGGGCCACATGGTTATGCTGACAGTGCCTGCAGAAAGCGTTCTCGAACAGGCTGTGCAAGCATATGTGTATTCAGCATGTTAGGCCAGACGCCTGGTCAACCTGGACCAACACCAACTCACGCTACGAAAACCCCAGCACAAGTGCAGCACAAGTGAGGCTATCAAGCTCGGCTGTGTCTGGGAAAGCCGGTTGAGCCTGGAGTGGGACGGTCCTTTTTGATCACAAGGGCAAGCATACTGTGAGGCAGGCTCGAATGGGTTCGTAGCACATCAGAGGAACTCCTTAGAGCTGCCCATGAGGCACTGTCATCACTGACCTGCTGCAGCAGGCTGTTGGTCACCCTCAGGTCCAAGGGTGCGGTTGGCAGGGCCACTCCCCCAATGCCAGCCTCCCACACAGCACCATACGTGTTCTTGCAGGGCATCCTGCAGGCAGTCGCAGCATCCGGCAGTGACAGCAGTGTGCAGCGACAACGTGGTCACAGGGTATGCCAAAGTATCTGCAGCCATGCTGTCAGATCTGGCTCGGACCGCATGCATCGAGCTTTTCTGGACCTGTACAACCTGGTGCATAAAGACTGCGGGGTAGGGTAGCTGGTAGCTGGCAGCACTGAGTTGCAACTGGGCAGGCTGGCAGCACTGGGTGTTCACTTCGGTGCCCACTTCAGGCCACATACCAGTCCTGGGCTGCCTCGTCGTCCTTGCTGGCAGCGATCTCAACAGAGATCAGGGCAGCATCACCAGCAATGTTCTTCAGTGCAAGCCTGATCCAGCCGCCTTCTGTTGCCCTGTAGTCCATGATGTGGACGATGACTGGGTCTGCTGGCTCACACTCGACCAACCTGCACATAAGGCAATGCCGGCACTGCGTGAGTCAATTGAGTGGCTGCGGCCTGCAGACTGCGTGTGAACAGCATCATGAGGTGCACCAGATGCAAACAAGCCCGGCCGGTGACTCAGTTTGACTCAGCCATGCAGTGCAATCCATATGGTGTGTCACTCCAGCCCTATCCATGCATGACAAACTTGCACAGCCGACACAGAGCTTGCACTGTCCTTCAACCAACAGCAGCTCAAGCAGTTTACTGGCACTGCCCAGTGCACAAGATGGCCTGGCCATAAGCTGCAGTATGCTTGCCTGCAGCTGCAGCCGCAGCAACCACGCTGCAAGCATACCTGTAGCGGACCTGGGTGCGGCCGATGCGGATTGGAGCCAGCTGCTCAAAGCCAAACACATGGATCTGCATTCAACCCACAACGTCAGCGTCCACATTTCATGCACAGCATGTGCTGAGAGTGCAGATACCGACGGTAGCAAGTGTGACCATGCAAGATGATGTCCACAAGCATACTGATGGCATGCACATAAAACAGGCTGCATGCAAGAACGCAAGGGGCCACATCTGGACAGCTCAAGCGGACAAACATTGATTCAGCTGTGGTACTGCACTGCAGCATGTCCTAACCCCTCACATTGACGTTGGTGGAGTCGCAGTTCACAGCACACTGGTCAGTGATGACCGTTTGGATGGGTCTCCTGCTGTTGCAATTCTCCTGCAAGGGTACAGCAAGCATGTATAAGATGGCCATGGCAGTTCAGCCTTCACAGCATTGGACCGAATCCAGAGTGCCGTCAAAAGTGCTGCGACTGCACCAGGCATCCATGCCCTTTTGTCCTGTCACAAGATCAGCACTTGATGAGTGTGCACTTGGTGTGCACATGACTTGCACAGAGGTGTGTGCTAGGTGTCAGCATGCCCTGCTTGGTCGCCAGTGCAGCTTACCCCCTCCCCGATGCACTGGATCTCCAGGCAGCTCCCACATGCATCCATGGGCCTGTTTGCCACAATTGGATTGCTCTTGTGAAGACCGACCACATTGTAGAAAGGGTACAGACGCGGATCAAAGTCTCCATAGCCTGCAAGTAACGATGATTTACTCAGGTCAGCACAAATCGGGTCATGAAGCCCGCATGCTGAAGTATCGGCACAGCTGTAGGCTTGACAGTAGCTTGCTTGCAAGCAGTCGTGTCAGCAGCTTAAGCGCTGGCTAGAGCTTACCACATGACCCGGAGTCGATCGTCAGCTTGTAAGCGTTGGAGTTGCTGTCCTGCAGAGGAGTAAAGCGTGAGAGATGTTAGGCATGGGCTGCCTGGCTCGCAGGGTGCAAAGGAGCCTGCAGCACCCACAACAGCTGTTCTGTTGTGACAGCAGACTGACCTGTGGACCCCCAAAGAAGCTAGCAGTTCCTCTAGTCCATGGAGACAGTGGTACAGCATGAACACATAGTGTGAACAGCAGCAATAAGCATGCTGTCAATGTTCTATTTGCCATGCTGGATTTGCAAGCCTGTTGTTGGTGATCTCTATCTTGGCAGCGTGCTCTTCTTGAGAGCTGTGATGTCGAAGCTAAGCTACACTGCTGAAAGTAATCAGTATGGGTTAGCCTCATCAAGGAGGAGGTCCGGTGATAAGTATCGTGGTTGGGAGTTTGAACTCGCGCGCTTCAGGGTTTGAAGTGCCAGTCAGACTGGAGCACACGACGGATTCTCAGGTCATCGTGTGCATCATGAACGTGCTATCAGCGTAGGATCGTTTCAAAGGCACCTGCAGGCGTACTGGACTATCAGCCCCGCAGCAGTGGAGCCCCAACCACACCAACAACTACACCAGCAACCACATGACTGCTGAGCAAGGTCGCAATTTGCAGCTCGCTAAGCCTGGGTGCTTGAGAACAGGACAGGCATGTTACAGATGACCTTTGGGGAGGTTGACAAGCGCTCAACCAAGCACGTCTGGCGCTGAACAAGGGTGATGATATGCTGTTCAGATTGCCCCAAGCCAGCAAGCCAGCCAGCCAGCCTGTCAGCAGCTGCTCTGGCACAGAGAGGCAGCGACAAAGCACTGCACCATGCAATACATGCAGTATGCTGTCAGTTGTGCTGTGGTCCAGTAGACATCTTTGCTGCAGCACCACCAGCACCTGAGCACAGGAACCTGCAGCAAAGCAGTGAAACACGGCAGGGCACGTTTCCACAATCACTCGCAAACATGATGTGTGTTGACATCTTGAGGTCCCAAGAATGGCATGCATGCGGGCAGACATGTGCTGAAGTTTGGCTGCAGACCCTGATATCGGCAACCTGCTGCCTGTCCCCTACAACAATGCAGACATAGCCTTCCATGCCGGCACATACCTGTCACGTGACCACTGCTGCTGCAACTCCTGGAAGCGCGCCACCCGGTCCGTCTTGCGAACACCTGGTGCAACCGTGCCGCGCACACTGCTGTACGCCAGCTTTTGGCAGTACAGGGACTGGTGAGACGCCCCTTGGCTGCCCCTGGAGCTGCCAGGCCTGCTGCTGGTGCCGTTGCTGCTGGTGCCACACACACTTGGGACCCTCCCAGCCCCGCGAGGAGCAGTAGATGCTGGAGTGGGTGGTGCACTAGAGGCCCTCCTGCCCACCACACTTGCAAGCTTCTGCTGCTGCTGCTGCAACTGTTGTCGCTGCGGGTCTGCACGGGGCGGGCCACCCCTGCTGCCGCCTGAGAAGGACAGGCTCTGCCTGCTGATGCGTGCTGCAGCCGCTGATGCTGAAGGAGGGGCGGCTCCTGCAGGGCTGCGCATCACGCTCAAACCTGCAGCTGGCATCGGTGCGAGAGCAGCTGGACTCCTGGCAGGGCTGCTGCGAGGCGTGGCTGGGTTGCTGCACTTGGGCGACAGGGGGGCCATGTACAGGGGATCCACCCTTGGCGACTGCCTGCAACCCACAGGAACACACAGCAGCACACAGAATGAGCCGTGTTGTCATTTGCGCACAATCACCTTGCGGCACTTCTACACGGGCAACGCATCGGACCAATATGGAGATTGATCTTGTGCAGACGGCAACGCAGTCAGACAACTGAGGACCAGACTGGCATGCTCAAGCGTGTATGCTTGCCCAACATGCCACGCCTTGCAACACTGTAGGGGCACCTGGTAGGCGTGGCCGCACCTGGGTTTGCTTCCAGCAGCTGCCAGGCAGGGTGGCGTCTCACCACCAATGATGGACCCACTGCTTCGAGCACCTCCCAGGGCAGTGGTGCAAGCAGCCTTGCCTGGTGAGGCCACAATGTGCAGGCTCCCACAGCCAACACCCATACCCCCAGCAGGGACAAATGTTGGGTCTGCCCTCGGGACCCCATGCAAGAGAACCTGCTGCTGCTGGCGTGACTGTTGTGCTGCTGCGCCGTCAAGATAGTGCAAGTCCAGTGTGAGCTTCTGAACTGCTGCTGCCCTCTTGGCGCCAGCTGCTGCAGAACCTGCTGCTTGCTGCCGCAGCGCACGTGCCGCTGTCAAAGCCTGCACTGCTGCGGCACTGGGAGGCGGAGGCATGTGGATACCAACAGGCTTGTAGCCCAGCCTGAAGCCAAACCTTGGGAGGTCACTGCTGCTGTCAGCTGCAGCTCCTGTGCTACTGCTGCTGCTGTGAGCGTTGCCAGAGGTGTCGCTGCTGGTGCCACTCTGTGAACGGCTGACGGTTGCGGCACCATCCTCAGGGCCAAGTGACACATCCTGCTGATGCTGCTGCTCCTGTTTGGAGGTGGTGCTGGAAGTTGCGGCAGTGGCGGCAGTGTAGCCAGCCATCTTGGCTGCCAAGCGCGCCCTGACGCGCTGCATTGTGGCTGCTTGGTGCAGCAAGAACTTGCTGCCCTCCGCCTCCAGTCCCACGTCATCATCTCCATCAGAGTCGCTGACATGACTGGAGCCATTGCCACTGCAGATCTCCTGAGGACCTGCCATGTCAGCAGCCAGGTGTGACTGCAAGCGCTGCTGCTCCTGCTGCGATTGCTGCTGCTGCTGTGACTGCTGCAGTACCCAAGAACCAGCTGCTTGCAGCTGGTGTGGCTGGGCGCATGACAGCACATGCCTGGAACTGTGGTCTCGCTGGCTGAAGCCATCATCAGCACTGCTGTCGCTGTCAAGCTCTGCAGAGCCCAGCACCAGCTCTGAAGACTCAGCAGCTGACAGCTGACTGCTGCTGTGAGTGCCAACATGAGCCCTGTCATGCAGCTGAGGCATCTGCAGCACCATGGGGCGCTGCTGCTCGCTATGAGGCGATGGATTGTCAGAGCAGCGTGCCAGGAAGGTGCGGCAGCGTTTATCCAGGGCGGTGCGCTGCTGCATGCATGGTGCTGGTGGACTGGCTTGGTCCTGTAAATCAGCATCTGCTGCTGGCAGTCGCTTGGGGGACTGCTGATCTGGTGCTTGCCGGAGCTGACTTGGTGCGGCATCTGTGTCATGCTGTGACTGCCAGACAGTGCTGCTCTGCACCTGTGAAGCCAGGGTTGCTTGCTGGCGTGATGGTGCCTTGCTGCTGGCTGGTTGGACATCGGACAGACTGCATGGCAATGCAGTGCTGGCGTCCCTGTACCCGTCCTCAAGGCCCGCTGCTGCAAACTGCTGATCCATGGCCTTTGGTGCTTGCTGATCAACTGCATGATACAGCACATCGTCAGCAACATCGGTCCCAGTTGGTCCCAGATTCAGCCAGCAGGTGCACTGCAATGCATGCCATCAGAGCATGGCCTCGCCGTACCTGCGCGGGTATTCAGACCCTTCACAAACTCCAGGATCACGTCATCGGCTACGTCATGCCCCAAGAGTCTTAGCTGCTCCTTCACAAGCTGGATGTCTATGATGCTCTCCATGTCTGCTGCTGATGAGCCTACGGTATGCTGAGATGCATGTGCCGCTGCTGGCTTGAGTGCTCCCTAGCTTCACTGCAAAGTTCGTGAGAAAGTGAAGTAGGAGTGCACGACGCGGGAGGTGCAGGACCTGACAGCTGACAGACAACGCACCTTTCGAACTTTCACTGGCAGGCAGTGGCACAGCTACTGATGCACTCTTGTCAATCACAGTGTTGGTGCTTCACCCTGCTGGTCAGAAAATGCCCCCGATCTGCTAAGCCCTGATCGTGCAGTCAAACTCAGTGACTCAGCTCTTTGAAAAAGCAGTGGTCAGGTCCACAAGTGAAGTTGTGCTCACCTTTGGGGCTGGGCATTCATATTTACAATTGACGAACCTCAACAGCTTACACCATACGCTGGTGATCAGCATCAGAGGCAGGCAGCCAACCCACTTCTGCACTGCTAGGATGGCACGGCCACTTCAGCATTCTTGGAGCGGTCTTTGAAATGAGCCACAACTCTGAGAGCAAGTATTTTTAGCGACTTCTCGTCATAGCAGGGTAGCAGCAGCATTCTGCTACAGGCATCATGAGTCTGTATGACCTGCAGCAGAGGACAGATGTCCTCCTTAAAAAGTGAGTGCCCATGACGCATGCCATCCCAGTCTTAGCATGTAGTCCATCATGCTGACACAAGAAATATGCTTGCAGGTATGGGCAGTATGACAAGCCCATGGACAAGCGGCGGGTCACGAACGGGGACGACCCCTTTGCAGATGAGCTGGATCACATGGAAGCACAGATAGCAGACCTGATGAAGGTGCTGAGCCCACCCAGATCTTTGCAGCTGCACACCACGTGCGATACATATAGCAACGCCATGATAGTAGCTACCACTTCCAGAAATCAACATGTTGGCTGGCTTCTGTGCTGCCTGCTTGCAGCTGAGCCATTGCTGCTGTGTTGCACCATACTGGGCTACCAACATCAGAAATGCTGCCCGTACGACCATGTCTGTTGTGTTGACCTGTTGTTTGTGCCTGCAGCAAGCAGAAGAAGTTGCAGTGGAGAAGAACAGAGCCATCGCAGCAGCACACAATGCGGACATCAGGTACTTCAGCACCACTTCGACACTAGTGCTCATGCAGGGTGATAACAGCCAGCAGGTTTGAATGGAATGCCAGGGCCTGGATGCAGCAGAGCCACTGGTCAGCACACAAGTCGGAAGCACCAAGAGGCACATACGTAGCATTTTTGCTGTGCTGGGGGTGACACTGTCAGCACATGACAGTGTCAGCCCCAGCTTCTGAGTACAGCAGCTGGCCAGACGTGTTGTGGGTCTGCAGGAAAGCCAAGCAGTCCATGCTAACAGAGGGCATACAAGGTCTACAGAAGCTCAAGAAGAAGGGCAAGGGCGTGAACAAAACCATCATAGAGGAGCGGGAAAAGCAGGTGTGGCACCTGGTGCTGAGCTTGGAAGTGGTGATGCTCGGCTCACACAGTTCCCAGCTGCACAGTCTGTGTCACACATGGCAGACTCCATGCAATGCAGAGTCGGCACATAAGCAGCTGTCCCAAGGTTGCAGCCCAGCTCTGGAGCGCAGCTGAGTCAACCTCTTGGGCCCTGCCGCTGTGCTGACTGCAGGTGCAGAAGCTCATAGAGAAGATATTTGCTATCCCTGATGGCATTGGAGGCAACAGGCGGCCCATGCGGGTGAGCAGGAATGCCGCATCATATGCTATGACATTCAATCGTGCCAAGCTTGGCAAGAAAAGCTGGGTGCTTCATGCATGATGGGACAGCTCTCACGCCAGCAGCCATGCCAACATGCAGGGGCTTGGAGGCCAACAAACTTGCAGTAGCCTACAGATGTCAGCAATATTGTCAACACGCCAAGGCTTGCACTGTTTGGCACCGTTTGACTTTAACACCGCCAGTACAGACAATCTGTAATGCATACCTCAAGCGCCGCTGATTGGTGAAAGCGTATGTCCAGCGGGTATCCATGCCATCAGCAATATGCTTCAGCCATGAACTGACTCAGCTGAGCTGAGCTGAGCTGTCATGTCCTGCCCTGTATTGTCCTGCAGGCTGGGTCACCACTGCCTGCCTTGCCGAAGGGCGCGGCCATCAATCTCACAGCAAACATAGACATGCAGCAGGCCAACCCCATGCATTACAAGGCCACGGACGAGACTGCAAAGTTTGAGCAGGTGGGGGTCAACGGCAGCGCACCCTATCTTGGCGACAGTCATAAGAGCAGTGGCAGCAGCGCGCTTTGCTGCGGGCTTGGCTGCCAGCTGACAGCATATCCTTGTGTGCTGTCTGTGCCACTGCCAGCATCCTTCGCTTGATGTGTGTCACCCCTGTGCCTCTATGGCACCATGCATCAGACATTTGAGGCTCAGATCTGAGTGAGTGTGCTCAGCCGGGTGCTGCATGCCAAGGTGTCATGCATAGCTAAGTATCCTCACGTCCCAGTCCAGTAGCACCGCACTAGCCATGCTCATATTGGCCTCAGCAGCACCCTGATCGACGAAAGCTGCTCCCTGCCTGGCCTGCAGGAGTGGGAGTACGCCAAGGTGCGGCAGGATGCGCAACTGGAGCGCATCGAGCGCGGCATTGGGACCCTGGGTGACATGGCCAAGGGCATGCAGGAGGAGCTGGATAAGCAGAACCCCGTCATCGACGACATCGACGTGCAGCTCAACAAGGTCACCAGCCAGCTCAAGACCAACAACGCAAAGCTCAAGGGCTTGATCACACAGGTCAGCACACATGCCGTATGTGGCACAGGGTGCACTGTGTGGCACAGGGTGCACTGTGTGGCACAGTGTGCACATCAGATGCAAGCTGGGCCACACCAACCACACACATGTAAACCGTTTACTGAGCAGCAGCGGTGCCAAGCTGTAGTGTGTTGGTGGTCATCTCCCAATCGCAAGGGTCCCGTGCCAGTGGCTGTCCCGGCCCCCCGGTCAGGAAGGCCCCGTATGATGCATAATTGATAGGGCACATGTGGTGTGGTCAGCGAGATACACACTGACCCACCCAACCCAAACCCTTGTGTCTGCTTGCTGCTGCTGCTGCTGCTGCTGCAGATGCGCTCCAGGCGCAACTTCTGTATTGACATCGTGCTGGTCTGCATCCTTCTAGGCATAGGGGCCTACATCTTTGCCATGGTCACCAAAAAGAAGTCATGAGCCTGGGACAGGGCTTGCCAAGCTTGGCTCTTTGAGCAGCATACCAGCAGGAAGGCGGAAACGTACAGTTGTATCATACTTACCAGAATTCCTGCAATTGCCTTGGGCTGGGTTGACTTGGGCGGCCTGAGCCACTCAGACAGTGCTGTCAGCATGCCATGATGGTGCCGCCCTGGTCCTCCAGGGCTGGTCTGGAGCTATGTTCATGGTGTTTTGTGGCAGCAGCGCCCCAGGCCGGCAAGTGTGCGTGTTCTTGAGGAGTGTTGCAGCTGCATCATATTGATTTGGCAGCTGATGTATCAGCTCAGCAACATGCTGTGCTTCAAGCACATACCTGCCATGCCTTCAGTCAGGGCTGTTGTTGCGAGGTCTCTGAAAGGTAACATCCTGAAGGGTGAATTGTGTCTGGCCTACGTGACGACCTTTGGTGAGGTGCAACGGCTGTTAGTTTGTGGCCTTTGCCACAGGAGTCCTGTCAAGTGTCGGGCTCTGCAGTCAAACATCCATGTACTTGCACAATGCATGGACGCACCAGCACATTTTTAAAGAGCCAGCAATTAACTGTACAACATCAATGCACACTCGTTTGAGGTTCAACGTTCAGCTCAGAACACCGCATGCTCAACATGCTCGCGGACTGCCTTCAGATCATCCGAACAAGCTGCTGAGCTGGCTTCATTGCTCAGACATCCACTGTGACGTGATTTAGCCCCTCAATCATTTCTGATATCTGTCGACTTTCATACGTCGCCTGTGGCCGTAAGCAGCATCATTGCTTAGCAATGCTGCTGCTCAGAGCAGCAGCAGCTGCTAGAGGCAGTTGCAGCAGCAGCTTAGCGCAATGGCAGCCGTGCATGGCAGCAGCGCTTCGAATGCTGAGTACCACAGCAGAAATGCAGCAGGAGCAGCAGCCCAGGGAGCAGATGAACTTTGATCTGCTGATAGTGGGGGCAGGGCCTGCAGGTCTCAGTGCTGCGATCAGGTTCAAGCAGGTGTGTGTCTGACAGCCACAACGTTCAGAAAGCGTAATTTATGGCTGACCAGGACCCAGCGCACACCATATGTGTGCTCCTGGCACTCTGTGGCTTGCACCATGGCCTGGTGGCAAGCACCTCAAATGTGCATCCTCGCGTGTTGAATAGAGTGGTGTCGTGCTGCAATGGTGCCTTGCAGTTGTGTCAGGAGGACAACAGGAACTTGTCAGTGTGCGTCATAGAAAAGGGCTCCCAAGTGGGTGAGTGAGATTGTGGGCTGTTGCAAGCCCTGAAGGACATATTTTGCACGCAGGGGGCTGCCTGATGTAGCAGTGACAGCACTGCAGATGCCGTTGGAGGTGCAGCAACCCTTCAGCAGCTGGCAGCTGCTTGTTACAGCCTGCAACAACCGGGTGTGAATGCCAGTGTGCCTGCCGAACCTTGCCTGCCATCCCCACCACCAACCCTCATTCTTGTCACACTTGTCACACATGCAGGCGCACACATCCTCTCAGGCAATGTATTTGAGCCCCGTGCCCTGGATGAGCTGTTCCCTGACTGGAGGGCCAAGCAGCAGGCAGGCGAGGAGGGCTTTGCAGACCTGCCCATACACCAGCAGGTTACGAAGGACAAGTTCTACATGCTCACCAAGGGCAGCAGCATACGGCTGCCAAACCCACCGCAGATGAAGAACAAGGGGAAGAACTATGTCATCAGCCTCAGGTGGGGTGCAGGGTAGGGTTGTGGGAAGGGCCTGCCCAAGCACACTGTGGCATGGCATGTC
>QAXK01008377.1:0-26465 GCA_004335735.1 Chlorella sp. KRBP
CGTGCCCGTGCGCACGGCGTCCTGCAGGCCAGTCTTGTCCTGGGCCTCACGGATGCGGTCCGTGTACGCCTGCGCCAGTGTGTGTGCACACGTGGACACGGATGTGGGAAGGCATGCCCACCAGTGGCAGCGCCACAATCCTGCAGGATGGCCTCCAGGAGTCAGGGTCAGCCTGTCTGTGATGGTCCAAAGGTGCCAGACGCACGTCAGGGAATGCTGCGGAATGCAATCCCCTAAGCACATTGTCCTCCCTCACCTTCATGTCAGTGAACTCCAAGGGGTCCACTGGCGAGAGCGTCTCGTCCAGGGGGCGCCAGGTGCCCGGGTCGATCAGGTGGTCGATGCGCTCCTGGCTCGACATCTTCAGGTGGTAGTTGCATCCGAAGCAGATGTGGTGGTGTTCCTGCGGTCATTATAAGCAGCTTGGCAGACGGTTTGGCTGCATGCAGGGTCACCGGATCCACGCGCTCGCTGACGCTGCGTCCCTCTGCGCTGGCTGGCGCTCGCTGCGCCTCACCTTGAGGTGCTTGATGTACAGGATCACGCCGCACTTGTCGCACCGCGTCCACAGGCCCTTGCTGCGGTCCACAGGCTTGCTGCCCGGCTTGCCAGCAGCCTCTGCCGATGCCGCTGTGACTGGGTCCAGCTGCGACTTGGGGTTGAACGAGATGGGGCCATCCACCTCGGCGTGGCACACCACGCTGGGGCGAGCCGCTGCAGGAGACGCCTGCGGTGATGATGCGGAGGAGGCACGCGGCGCTGTGGGGATGGAGGCGCACGTTGCTTGCGTTGGTGGCCAAGAAGCGCCCAAAAGCACCTCGGCCCCACTGGCGGCGAGCAGGACCCTCGGGCTGAAGCATCAGCGCGCACAGCGCCCGCCCCATTGCAGCGCTCGCAAGGAGGTGCGGGTGCTGCCGCTGGCTGAGCGCCGATGGCCGTGCTCAGCGGCTCAACGCCCGCATCCCCTCGAGTCCTCATCTCCGCAGCGCAGACGCCACGCAGCGTGATAGCACGATGGCCCTTACGTGCTGGAGATGGCGCAGGCGCTGCAGCTCACCTTGGCGACCGGGGGGCACGCTGACGCGAGGCCCCTCCGCTGCAGGCTGCAGGCTCCAGCCGCGACCTGGTGAGCGTGGAGCTGCAGCATCCTGTTCAGCTGCTGTAAATCCTGTGATGGAGTGCTTACAAATTGCCGCTTGATGCGGGGATAGGGTATGCGATGATGAACTCACGCGGGCGCAGCAGGAGCAGGAGCAGGAAAAGGAGCGCCAGTCGGTTCTTGCACTTCTGATGGGCCCGTCTTGGCCTTCTTGAGGTCCCGGGCCGCCTCCGCCTCAGCGTCCCCGTTGCTGGCGTGCTTGTGCGCCAGGTCGCCCTGCCCTGGCGCTGCCGCTGGAGCTGGCGCATCGGCGCAGGTGGTGCAGGGGATGCCGATGGACTGCAGCGCGTTCGCCTCACGGTCCTGCTCCTCAATGGCAGCCTGCGGGCAAGCAGGAGGCGCACCTGTGGGCTCTGCACACCCCCGCCACCCCACGCCTTGGCAAGCACCACGGGACACGGGCCGGCACCTTCCGCACCTTCCTGGCCTCCTCCTTGGCCTGCCGCGCCAGCGCCCTGTCGCTCAGCTTTGGCACCGGCCGATCGCGCCCACTGGCCTTGACACGCTCGGCTAGCTCCTCCACCAACTTGACGGCACCCTGCACACATGGTGCTCCCCCACCACCACACCCATCATGTATGTATGCACATACTCGACTGGATTGGTTGATTAGCTGGCTGGCCACCCATGGCCAAGGCTCCCTTCCTTGCCTCGCTTGGCACCGCCCCGCCACGCACCGTCAGTCCTCCCTCCACGCGGTTGAGCCGGTCCCTCAGGTCAGTGTACTCGGCCAGCCACGGGCCGCACAGCTTGTGCACGTGCCCCTTTATCATGCGGAAGGGCACAGGGTCCTCCACGCACATGGCAAGGTACTCGCTCGCGTGCACGATGGCGTCCACAGGCTTCCACGCGCCCTGCGCTCACACCAACATGCGGCCCGCCACGTGCTGCACAGTGCTCAGGTGGGCCTGGAGCACGGCACACGCCCATGCCCACACGACGCGCACCACGTGCTGCACAGAGGGCTTGGGGAGAGCATGCACCAGGCAGCAACGGCGCCACGGCACCGCAGCTGCCTCTCCCCGTGATGAGCGCGCTGCACCCCTACATAGGTAGCAAGAGCAGCTCACCCCTGGCTCCAGGCGGCAGGGGCTGAAGAGCGCTGGGTCCTCTAGCAATGACTCTGCGGACAGCACCCCATCAGCGCCCGTGAAGGCCATGAGGTCCAGGGCGTCCTGCAGGTGGCGGATATTGCCGTTGGCCAGCACCGGGATGCGCAGCGCCTGCACAGGCAACGCAAGCACAGTGCAGAGCGAGGCGCACAGCATGCTTGTTCCTCCATCACCCTCAGCACCGCACGTGCAGGAGTGCGCCCCGGCACCGCTCAGGCTGCGTGCCCCCTCTCTCTGCAGCTGACCTCCTTGACAGCCTTGATCTGGCTCCAGTCCGCGCGCGTGGCCGAGTTGTCCTTTTGCTCCCTGGTGCGCCCGTGCACCGCCAGCACCGAGCAGCCGCACCGCTCAATCATGCGCGCGTACGCCAAGGTATCGGCCAGTTTGGGGAACACGCGGATCTTGCACGTCACGGGCACCTTGACGCCCTGCGTGATGATGGAGCACCCGCACCCGCACAGCCATACATACATGGCACCATGACCCTGTGCTGCACCTGGCGGACAGTGGTGCAGGTCGCCCTGACTGCTGCTGTGCTGACGCCACACACGTACCTGCACCAAGGAGGTGACGAGGCGCTCCACCAGCTGCAAGTCGTCCATGAGGAAGGCGCCGTAGTACCCCCGCCTGCGATGACACCACATGAGAGTGAGGTGGGACAACTCAAAGGATAACATCTGACGAGGCCATCGATGCTACCAGCGGGGCCACTGCTCCACAGCAAACGGAAGAGTTGCTCGCCTCACTTTGCGATGCGCTGCGGGCAGCCAAAGTTGATGTCAATGGCGTCTGCCCGGTCCTGCACCAGCGTGGCCGCCCGCACTAGGAAGTTGGGGTCATTGGCGCAGAACTGCACCAGCAGGGGGCGGTCGCCCTCGTTGGTCGTGAAGTTCTCCGCCCTGCAGTCCAACACATGATGATGACAACGTGCTTGACCCTCAACCCTGCGCTGCTTCCCCGACATTTTCTCGGCCCTGCAGCCTAGCAGCCTCGTGCTGCATCCCCAACTCGCACGGCGCGCTGCAATTGCAGACCCCAGGACCCGCCAGCTTGGTATAAGGTCAGACCTGTACTTTGCGTCTTCGCTGAAGAGCCGCGCGTGGATCATGGGCGTGTAGGCGCACGTGGCGCCGTACTTGCGGCACAGCCGACGGAACGGGAGCTCGGACTGCGGTGCACGTGCATCCCTCGCTCGCACATCTTGCCGCACGGCTGCCGGGGCTCAGGACGCTGCTGTGCCCACCACGCCCACAGCTTCTCGCCGACCACGCCCACTGCTCACCTGGTCCACCATTGGTGCCACATGGAACTTTGGCGACCCCATGCTTCGGAAGAACTCCCACGCCTTGGCCGCGTGCGGGACGGTGTCTTCTGCTGGTGCTGGCGTTGGCGCTGGTGCTGACGCTGTCACCGGTGCAGTGTCTACCTGCGAGATGCGAGAATGGACCCGAAAGAGTGGCGAGCGGGATGAGGACCGTGGTGCAGCGGCTGCCACACCGGCGGCATCTTCAGGCTGCCAATGCAGCAGCTCTGCACTACCGTTGTCATGCGGAGCCTGCCACCCAATGCGATGACGCTGGGTGGCAGGCGGTGCGCCTACCTGCACGTGGTCCTCTCGAGCGCCTGCGGACAAGCATGAACAGGCAGCACCCGTCAAATAAGGCACCACCACACGCATAGTGCCGTGCCCAGGAGCAGACTGTTCCTGCTGCGCGCAGGCTGCACGATTCGTGGGGATTGCGAGCCACCGTCGGCGTGCACGCGGATCCCACACGACCGCGATTGCGCACGCCTACTCCTACTCACGCTTCTCCTCCACCTCGGCAGCGGCGGCGTCGCCTCCCTGCTGCTGCTCCGCCGCAGTCATGGCTCTTCGCGCAGTCGCTCCTCTCGCCCAGCAAGCTCTCACAGAGCAGGCGCGCACAAGGGCCTGCAGCTTCTCCTTATATGCTACGTGCGTGGCAAGGAAGGTGTAGGGACTTTCAAAGCCGTGTGCCGTCGGAGGGTGCACGGCGTGAGGTGCGCCGCCATGCGGTGAGCAGCGCTGGCGACTGCACGGCTACTACTGCACGCCGCCTCTTACTGCCGCATCGCTGTACAGCTGCTGTTTTGGAAGGGGTGAGCGGCGGGGCAGCCAACCCTGGCCGCTCGAAGGCCGCGTCGCTTCCTGGATGTCCCGCAGAGTTGCAGAACCGGGAAACACATATCCAGCGTTGCCTTGTCCCCAGACCACGCCACCCCCAACCACGAAGCCCCACAAGGCAAACCCGTCAGCAAAAGCCGCGCCATCCACCTGCAGAGGCACACGAGGCCGGCGCGCTGCCGGCCATGCACGCAACAGGGAGAGCAAGGAACCAGTCCATCAAAACAGCAATGTGCATGCAATGCATGTTTCTTAGAGGCACCACACGTGAATGTTCGACGTATATGCTCCACCCTCTCTCTCCCTCTCTCCCACTCCTCCATCACTTCCCCAAGGACCGCCCGCATGGCTAGTCCGTGTTGAGCACGAGCGCCACGCCCTGCAGCACCCAGTGGCTCGAGTGCTCGTCCGTCGCCAGGTCCGCCTCAAACACCAGGCCCACGCCCATGGCGTTGCGCCGCGCCTGCGTGACGTAGACTGGCGACCTGAACGTGTTGGCCAGCTTGAGCTTGTTGGCCTCGATAGGGATGATCTGCAGGATGGGCAGCTCCGTCACCAGGACCTTGGGGTCCTGGCGCCGCAGCTGCGACTGGTCCAGGTCCCACCCGGCGCCCTCCAGGTACAGCCCGCTCACAAAGCAGCCATACTTGGGCTTCTCGGGGATCTGCGACGCCTCGGTGAAGCGCGTCACCTTGGTGTAGAGCGTGCTGCGGTCCAGCGGCCAGCCCTTGTCGCGGCACGCCGCCTGCACCAGCGCGGCAATGTACGTCTCGGGGATGTGCAGCCCGGACAGCCACATGACCTTGGGCTCGCCGTTCTCCACCCAGTCCTTGTACTGGCGGTAGCGCCGCTGGAACCAGAGCATCCAGCTGCCCAGCGACTTGTCGGTGGCCGGGTTGAGCGACGCCCACATGCTGGGCACCTTTCCGTTGTAGAGCGAGCTGCTCAGGTCCTCGAGCGCGCTGCTGAAGCCAATCTCGCCCGTGAGCGCGCGCTGCAGGTCCTTGAGGCTGCTGGACATGGCCGCCAGCACGCGGTTCCACCGCTCCAGCTCCTGCAGCAGCACCACCTGCGTGGGGCTGGGGATGCCGATCTCCTTCTTCAGGAGGGGAAGGTCAAACGGCTCGGGGACCTTGGACGCGATGTCGTGCGCCACACCGCTGATGAACTCCTCACGGGAAACGCCCTGCAGCACGCACACGCAAGGGACATCAGTCAGACCCAGGCCGCTGCCGGAACGCCTCCAGACATCAGGCGTCAGACCGCTGAGCTTCTCCTTAAACATCCCCCTTGCCCCAAGCACTCACCGTGCCCACGCCTCCCGTGCGCGGCTGCAGGTCGATGAGCCCGGTCCAGATGGCCTTGGTGGCGTTGGTGTAATAGCTGATGTCGGCGTTGGCGTGCAGCCCAAACACCTCTGGGCTCTGCACCAGCGGCAGGCCCTCCACCGCCTTGACGTAGTTGTCCCGGGGCCCCAGCGGCGGGATGCTGATGTCTGCGTCCTTGGTCTGGAAGAAGTGGAAGGGCTGGAACGTGTCGAAGAGAAAGTCCCCAAGGTACTCGTCCAGGTATGTGGTGAGGATGCGGCGGTCAAAGCTGTCGGACACGCGCCCGCCGTACATGGCCTCGCCGATGAGGTACCGCAGGGTACCCCAGGGGATGTACTCGTCCTGTGTGGGGTCAGGTGGACACACAGCAGGTAAGAGTTGTTGATTGATCCAGGTTGCTGGATGTGAGCGCGACACCCAAGCTCACCAGGGCTTGCTCCAAAGCAGGCAGAATGTACCGCACCTGGTTCTCGAATGCCTTGGAGAGGTACGTCCCGATGAGCGCCATTGAGATGCGGAAGTCCGTCTCGTTGAAGTCGTACGCCACGTTCCAGCCCAGCTTGCCGTACTTGCGACGCTCCTGCGCGCCACACACGAGTGTACGCAGGCAGCGTACCAACGCGTCCAGGACCTTGCCATAGTGGTGATTCGTGATGAGCACGGAGCCAGTGCAGGGGCGCTAATACTGCAGCGACAAAGCTTGTTGACAGTGTGAGAGGTGGCTGCACCGCACCTGCACCACGGCGTGGAAAAAGGCGAGCACGTAGACCAGCGGGCGGAAGGCGTTGTGCGGGCACTCTGCCAGCGTCTCCTCGTTGATCTTGCCATAGCTCTGGCGCATGTTGAGCTTGAGGCCGTTGGGCGGCTCCGTCACCACCTGTGCATAGGGACAGGGACAGGGCCACGGGCAGTCGGTGTGCTGCGCCAGACCTTGCTGCCTGCTGTGCTGGTTGCCTCCGCCCTGACCCCGCCCGAGGCACGCTTGCTGGGGCTGCTGCTGCTGCTGCTGCTGGTCCACTCGCCCCTCACCTTGAGCGAGCGCTGCAGCACGCCGAGCGGGAACCTGTCCGTCGGCTCGGTGGTGAGCCACAACCGGAAGTCTGGGTGCGGCTTGGTGATCTTCTCGAGGATTTTTTCGAGCGTCTTGAGCCACTTGGGCAGCAAGTGGCAGTTCTGCAACATGACCCACAGCCCACGCTGCACGCCCGTCTCGATGAACTCGGCGGCCTTGGGACCCATACCCTGGCCGAGCGCCATGTACTTGAGCTTGGCGCCGGGCTTGAAGCCCATCTCCTCGCCCAGCTTGAACACGTCGAACGCCGGGTCGGCGCCGGGCGACAGCACGAACACGATGGGCGTGGTCTGCGTCGACTGCTTGTAGATCTGGGCGTAGTCGAGCACCGGCGGCTGCACGTAGCGCTCGCTCATGACGCTGATGACGAAGCGCGTGATGCCGACGGTGACGCGGTCCATGCGCAGGCAGCGCAGCACCAGCAGCTTCTCGAACTCGCTCAGCGAGTGGTCGTAGCCCATCGGCAGCTGCGCCTCCTCGGGCGACTCGAGCTCGTAGTAGGCGCGCCACACCGACTCCTCGCCCTCGATGTCGTCCGCAAGGTGCGCCAGCGCGTGCACCTTGCCCGTCGTCGAGTCGAGCTTGTTGCCGCCGATCTGCGGGCGCAGGCACCGCAGGCATCGCAGCAGGCGGCTGTCAGTCTTCCCCCCACCCTCGAGCTGGCGGTTAGGGTTGCGCGCCCGGTGCGACCCGACGCGACAAGCCAAGGCTCACCTGGACGAGGCGCATGAGGTCCTGCCATCCCTGGTCCGAAAGCCACTCGTAGGGCTTGGCGCGGCGCGCCTTCTCCAGGCTGAGGTTCCCCTTGAGGAAGAAGTCGAGCATGGTGGGGTCGAGCGGCGCGTCGCCCTCGAGGATCTTGATCGTCATCTGGAAGCTGAACATGAGCTTGTGCCGTTCGAACAGGCCCAGGCACGTGTAGCTGTAGACGTCGTACGTGAGCGCCTCGATGACGCTGCGCAGGCGGCCCTCCAGCGTGGCGTCGCGCTTGCTGGTGTGCAGCGTCAGGTTGAAGACCGTCAAGAAGGACGCCAGGCTGTACTCGTACCTGTGGAGGAGCAAGGCGGGTGCAAGGCAGGTCAATAAGGTGTGTGGGGCCGTGCTAGGGTTAGGACACCCTAACTAGCATCGTGCTGGTGGGTCGCAGGGCGTGCAGCCCATCCCGGGGCCATCCATCACACCACGCACATGTTGGTGATGGCGCTGAGCGAGGCCATGGCGAAGAAGAGGATGGCGCCGCGCTTGGCCACGGGCGAGTAGCGCACGCGCGCCTCCTCAATCTCTGCGGCCGTCAACTTGCTTGCCTCGAGCTTCTCAGCAATCTCAACCGCCTGCAGATGGGGAAAGGTGCATTGGCATACGCAGGCGTGACCATCCCTGCCTTGCTCCATCGTCGTGCTGTGCACGCCAGGTATGTATGGGCGCCGGCGCTACCCTTGTTGGTCGCCACACAGCGTGTGTGTGCAGCGCAGCGCACCTTAGCCTTGGCGCTCTCAAGGGTGCTGATGAGCTCCTGGTTGTCGAGGATGTTGCCCGTGGCGTTTGACAGCTCCCTCAGCAGCGTGTCCTCCAGCCCCTTGAGCAAGGCCTTGTTCTCACTCATCTCCTTGACAAGCGTCTCACGGGCCTCCTCAAGGTCAGGACGCTCGTGCTTGACCGTCACGTTGAGAAGCTGCTCCGTCAGGCCCTGCGCAGCGCACACACAGCATGCGCACCCGGTGGTCAGATCCTGCGCAGACGTGGCAGGTGGGCTGGCGCCAGCATTGCAAGCCGTGCAAGCAAGGAAGCTCACCTGTTGCGTGACGCCGTAGTTGATGATCATGGTCTTGCCGCTGATCTCTGGGCCGTAGTGTGGGTTGCTGAGCTTGCTGGTCATGTAGAGGCGGAAGTTGCTGTCCCACTCCACCTCCTTGTCGCCCAGCTTGATGATGAGCTTGCCGTTCTGAGTGGGGATGAAGTTCTTCTCCAGCACTGGGTCGATGACCGGGTCAATGTACTCGTCCAGGTTCTCAAACAGGAAGGGGAAGCCATACTGGATGGCAAGCTCAAGCTGCTTGAGGAAGTCCGTGTCGTTGAACGTCTTGACCTGCAAGACAAACGCAGAGGACAGGAAGCCAGAGGCATTAGACGGACGCTGCAAGTGAGCTGGTGCGGCTAGGGTAGGGTTGCGAGCTCCTGCGGCAGGCTCACCTTGCCCTCGAGCTGCTTGCCCTCCCTGGACTTGATCCAGTTGACCGCCTGCATCTGCGGGTCGATACACAGCGGCCAGCGGTTGGCGCGCATCGTCAGGATGCCGTTCTGGACGCTGAGCTCGTCGGACGGCAGGCCCTCGCTCGACCACTGCGTCGTCTCCACGTCGCTCGTCAGCAGCGCCTCGAGCCGGAACGGCGCCGTGAGCGGGATGCTGTGGTCCGTCACGTCGCGCTGCCACATGTCGTAGACCATGGCGTGGCGGTAGTTGTAAGTGAAGGCGCCGGTGTAGGAAAGGAAGCTCGACGTGAGCAAACAGTCGCCGACCAGCCGCTCCTTGCGGCTGTCGAGCTCCTGGATGTCGCTGGTCCAGCGCGTGCGTTCGCTGCCTAGGCCGGCGATGAGGCGCGACGCGGCCACCAGGCGGCGCTCCATGAGGTCGGCCTTGGCCTTGAGGTCCTGCTGCTCGGCCGTCTTCTCTTCGAACTGGGCGCGCAAGGTCGACAGCTGCTTGTTGAGCTCCTCAACCTGCTGCTTGGTCTGGGTCAGGTCTTTCTGCGGGGTGCGAGGACAGCAGGTGTGTGCGGCAACGGTGAGCCACAGCTGTGACAAGGCCCACCCAGTCCAACCCTAGACCACGGCCAGCTAGACGCACACGAACGCGAAGAGGGTCTGAACAGCCGCTCGAAAGACAAGCACTACCACCAACATGCCCACACCGACGCACCTGTGCGATGCGCAGGTTCTTCTCTGCATCTGCGACCTTCTTGCGCTTGGGCTCCACCGTGCGCGCCACGTTGTTGTAGTTGACCATGGCCAGCACCCACTTGAGCAGGCCGGCGCCGGCAATGGAGATGGTCTTGAGGCTCTCGTACGTGAAGGCGCTGTCCTTCATGTACTCCTTAACCTTCTTGACCTGCGTTAGTCACGGTTACGATGCAGGTGAGCATGGCCAGGTTGCATCAGACCAGCTGGTCCCCGTGTGCATGGCGGCGGCGGCGATGGCAGCAGCAACACACCCACCCGCACTGCGTCAGCCCGGCTTACCTGCTTCTCGGTGAGGCTGTCCTTGTCGAACTCGACCAGGGACCGCAGGAAGTTTCCATCCGCCATCATGGACTTGGCGCCTGCCCAGCTCACGTCCTTGAGCCCACGCAACACCACCACGCACTCGCACACCTGCACCAAAGCCACCACCATACGTCAGTGCTCCGTCGTCACGCGTGACAAGGTGGCAAGGCCAACATGGGACAAGGAACAGTGGGTAGAGAAGCGGGACAAGGAACAGCGGGCAGAGCGGCTGTACCTTCTGCACGAGCATGTGCGGCTTGGCGAAGGAGCGGATCTCGGTGATGTCATCCTTGCGCAGGTCCGCCAGCGCCGCCGCCGCCTCCTCCAGCGCGGGGATGGCCTCCTCGAGCGCCGCCTCCGCCTCCGCCTTCTCCACCGTGATGTTCTCGCTGTCGATCTTGAGCTGCGCCTCCTTCTCCACCGCCGCCTTGGCCTTGCTCTCCACCTCGGTGGTGCTCGTGCCAATCACCACGAGCAGCTCGTTACACTCCTGCGTGGCCTGCTCGACCACCACCTTGGCCTCGCTCAACTCCTTCTGCATCGCGTCCACCTCGGTGGCCGCCTGGATGAGCTTCTGCAGGCCGCCGCTGAGGCGACCCGCCATCTCGTCCAGCAGGCGGCGGTTGCTCGCCAGCGAGCGCTTGTAGTTGTTGATGAAGTCGAGGTAGTTCTTGGGCGTCACGTAGTTGGCGCGGCGGAGCTCCTCCTGCGCGTGATCGCGGGCGTCGCAGGCGGCGGGGTGTGCGGCGGTGGCGAGCGCGATCGGGCCGCAGCAGTCGCGGAGGTTGTGCGCGCACACAGCTGAAGGCGAGACACGCAGTAGTCCGACACACACCTGGAAGCGAGCTGAGAAGGTGCGCACGGACTGGTGCACCGTGACCATGTGCTCGACGATGGCGGGCCTCAGCGCGTCGGGCAGCACCTCGTCAGACAGGAACACGGTGGCCACGCTCTGCAGCGCCTGCTCGGGCCACGGCTCGAACCAGTCAATCACCGTGTTGTTCACCTGCATGTGATGGTGACGGCACACCACAGCACGCACAATGTCGCCACGCGTTCAGGTGTTCAGGCATGTCAGCTGCACAAGGACATAGCGCGGGTCAAGTCCGCACCATGCCCGGGAAGTTCCTGCAGCGCGTGCGCAGCGTCTCTCCCACGGGGCTCATGGCCAGCACCACGTGCAGGTTGTTGCGGCACTTTTGGACGTAGTACGACCAGCATGACTCCTTGGTCGCCAACAGGCCCTTCTTTTCCACCTCGGGTCGCACACTGCAGCAGCACCATGGTGGGGCACACACACAGCAGAACATGTTGGCACGAGCGCTGACCAGCAGCCTGCTGTATGGATGGACGGATGCGCCACCATGCTGCCGTGCCGCAAGGCAAAGCGCACCTGTTGATGAGTCCGTCCTTCTCCCCGTCGTCGTAGAGCGCGGGCACCATGCCGCTGGTGAGCATGTTGTTGATGAGCTCCAGGAAGCCCTCGTCCGCCACGTGCGCGTCAGTGAAGAGGAACATGACGCGCTTGTTGTCCGCACCCAGCATGCCTGTTGAGCGCAGCGCACACGCGCAACGCGCGCACACACTGGAGGTGCGCACACTACAGCATTCCTTAGACCATCCTGTGTCAGAGCTAGAGCACGAGAGTTCATACGCAGAACACGCACCATAGAGCTTCTTGAGGTCCTCCCTGAAGGACACCTCGTCGTATCCGCGCGTCAGCGTGATCTCAAACACCTCGCATCCGCCCGTGTACGCCGCGAGGCGCGACAGGCTCTGCTTGCCCGAGCCGCCCACGCCGACCAGCAGGCAGTTGCCCTGCGGCAGGCGGATGGTGCGGCTGATGCGCGTCAGGTGCTCGAGCGCGTCCTCGAAGAAGACCAGGTTCATCGGCTTGCGCTTGGCGTTGTACTGCGCCAGGATCTCCTCGAAGATCGGCTTAATGGTCTCGTAGTCGCCAACGTCCTCGTACAGCCGGACCTCGCTGCCGTCGCCCAGTAGCGCCGACAGCGCGTTCCTGCACGGACGATAGCGCAGCCGCATGCGCCCAAACACTTGCGGCACCTCCGGCGAGCATGGGGAGCGAGGACGAGGGTGCTACACGGCGTGCACACACACTCACTTGAAGTCGCCGAACAGCACTGGCGTCTTGAGCGTGTGCTGCGCGTACGAGGGGAACTTTTGCTCGACCAGCTCGCTCATGCGGTTGGTGACAAGCTGCTTGTCGTCCTGGTTGATCAGGCGGTCGTAGAAGACGCGCAGCGCCTCGTTGCGCCACAGGCGAAGGAACTGCTCTCCGTTCCTGCGAGGCACCGCATTCGCCGGGCAGAGACCCGATGGTTAGCGACAGGTGCGCAGGCTGCGGAGCCCGCTGAACGCCCGGGCTACCGAACGCTCACTTGATCTTGTCGGGTGTGGACAGCAGCAGCCCCTCGTACAGGCGGCTGAGGTCGCGCAGGTTGAACACGTAGTGGAAGCGCGAGGGCGTGGGCGGCAGCTTGTCGCAGATGAAGTTGTAGAGCTCGAGCGTCACGTCCGTCAGCCGGTCGCCCATCACCTCGCGGATCTCATCGCTGGGCAGCTTGAGCAGGTGACGCGAGAGGATCGCCTGCGAGGACAGGGACAGCGCACGGAGTATTCGCCGTCAGCGGCTGCAGTCTGCACCTCACCGCAGCCTGCGCACACCCGTCAGCCCACCATGAGCATCGTGTACGCCACCGCAGGGGCCGCCGGCCACGTACCTGGTAGATGGTGCGGAGGTTATCCGTGGACGGGAACTGGATCTCAAACACGTTGAAGAGCGAGATGAAGCGCGGGTCCACAGGGTTGCGCGCTCCGCCGGGCGGGCCCATGCCCGCCACCACCTGCACGTCCTTCATGTTCTTCCAGCTCAGCTCCTTGCCGCGGTCGTACAGCCCCTTGCGCTCGATGAAGAGCTTGAGCAGTGCGATGGGCTGCTGCGTGCCGTACTTGTCCACCCGCGGCATGTTGAGGTCATCCAGGAACATGATGAGGCGCTTGCCCATGGGCGGGCCGTACGTGTCCTTGGTGCGCTTCTCCGTGCTGTCCTCCACGGCGCGCTGCACGTCGGCCGAGCTGGTGCGGCTGGAAAAGTTGATGTTGAGGATGATGTTGGTGGCGCCGTCCAGGCTGTTGAGGTAGTTGTTGATGGTGACGCTCTTGGCCGTGCCCGACTCGCCCACCAGCAGGCAGGGCTTGCCGGCGCCCATGACGGTGCTCAGCAGCCAGGTGGTGCGCACCACGTCCACGGTGGGCACGAGGATCTTGGAGAACTGACCGTCGCTGGGCGGCTCATAGTCCTCCACAAAGCTCTTCCACGCCTTCCACACGCCTGCGTACAACACGCGTACAACACAGGCAGATGTGTGATGGCCAGTGGCCGGCTACCCTAGACGTTTGTGCGTGTGAAAAAAGGCAGCAACAAATGACCCCCGGCGGTAGCGACCGCCGACTCACCTTCTGTGGAGTCGAAGCAGTACTCGTAGATGGACTTTGCGGGCAGCTGCGTGGCGCTGACGCGCTCGCCGTCCACCGAGCCCATGTTGGCGATGCGCTTGATGAAGGCGTCGAACCGGTCGCGGTCGGGCGCCTCGGGGCGCTGCACCACGCACGCGCCGATGGACCACACGACGCAAAAGATGAAGAGCGCCTCGAGGATCTGCGGGTCGCCCATGCGAGGGTGGTCCTCGATGGTCGTGTCGAGCAGCGCGCACAGCTGCGTGATCATGTTGAGGTTGGTCACGGGGATGGTCAGGCGCGGCCGGCGGACCTGCGCAGCACACGCACAGCACAGCACAGCACGCGTGGCAGTGTCAGCCACAAGGCACCGCTGCGACAGAGTGGTCTGGCGGGCGCCACTGGGCCACAGCCAAAGCACACCACCCGCAAGTGCAGCGTACCCATCCGCCAGCGGCAGCCGTGTCCGCTCACCAGGTCATCCCCGTCGACGCCCTCCAACACCCAGTCCACGCACGGCGACGCGTACTTGTCAAACAGGCTCCGAAGAATGTCCACCTCGGTCTGCTTGGTGCGGCCGTTGAGCCAGGTGGATACAAAGGGGCGGTAGCCAAGGTTGCGCGAGTCCACGTACACCATGCCACAGCGCGAGATGGTGGCGGGCGAGGCAAACTGCAGGTCGTACACCTCGAAGAGCAGCTTGCAGTGGTTCTGCAGGCGGATGCGCTCGCCGTTGGGCAGCGTGAGCAGCTTGTTGTCGTCCATGACGCTGTTCATGTTCTCCACCCACACGGCGTCCACGTCGCCGTCAAAGATCAGGTACCTGCAGCAACGCACGTGTGCGGCTCACATTTACGTCACGTCAACGGCAAGTGAGGGACGCCTGTGCCGCACTCGCACTCAAACAGGCTGCCGGTGCAATAGTTGTGCTAGGGTCTGCAGGAGAGCCCTAGGCTCACCTGGCCTCCTCCTTGTCGGCCGGCAGCGGCTTGTTGATCTCACGGAAGATGTTTGACAGCAGCCCGTCAGTCCAGTCGCGCGTGTCGGGGTCCAGCACACCGTACAGCTCAGCCACGGTGATGGCCTTGGGGTTGATGGTGTAGAGCGTGGTCTTCTTCCCGAGCTTGGTCTGGGTGCGCGCCAGCGTGTTGAGGATGACGGTCTTGCCGCCACCCGTCTGACCAACCACCATGGTGGTGTGGCGAGTCATCATGACCTCGTACAGCTGGATCACCTTGTCAACCTGTGTATCAACAGGACGAGCAGTATGAAAACCAGCATCGCACCACCTCAGTATCAACACTACAGCTCTGCGTTGAGCACGCTAGGGTTGCGGCGGGGAGGGGGACGGCGGTGGGCGAGGCAGGTGCAGTTGGTGGACAGGTGCTCACCTGTTCGCTGGGCTCTGCCATAACCTTGTACTTGTGCTCGGCCAGGTCCGCCTCGACCGTGTCATTGAACTGCGGGTAGCGCACCCTGGGGCAGTCCATGCCGGGGAAGAGGTCGTTGATGAGGCCCAGGAAGAGCGGCACGTCGTCGAACACGAACTTGGGCAGGTTCATGTCGCGCAGCGCGCGCATCAGCACCAGCTGCTCCGACATCTCGGGCGCGCCGCGCTTGAGCGACCCGGCCATGACCAGCACGCTCTTGAGCGCGCGCAGGCCGAAGTCGTAGTGGTGCTGCTTGGACAACTGCTCGCGCGACAACTTGTAGAGCACCGTCATCTTCTTGGCCAGGTTCTTCGCCGAGTCGAAGCCCTCGGAGAAGAGCATGATCTCGCAGATCTGCTCCAGGTCCGGCACCACCATGGTGACGGGGCGGAAGAGCGCCTTGAGGTTGTCCGGCAGCTCGGTGCGGCCCGCGTAGCCCGGGTTCATGGTGATGAAGATGCCGGCGCGGGGGTCCAGCGCGATCTCCTTGCCCTCGAACTGGAACTTGGTGAGGTTGTTCTTGAGCGCCTCCTGGATTTGCTTGATCTGCAGGGCGGTGGGACGCATCACGGCGTGTGCGGAGGGTGCGGTGGTGTGCGGAGGGTGGTCAGGGTCAGGCCCTGCGCACGCGCCGCACGCGTCGGAACCTGGCATTCGAGAAAGCCGCCTGCCGCTCGCACCTGGGAGGACACCACCGAGAGCACCTCGGCCTCAATGCGGTTGAACTCGTCGAAGCAGCCCCAGGCGCCGCACTGCACCAGGCCGCTGAAGATGCTGCCCATTGCCTTGTAGTCGAGCCCCTCGCCGCAGTTGAACACCACGCACAGCAGCGCCATGCTCTTGGCCAAGTCCTTGGTCGTCTCCGTCTTGCCTGCGGACAGGTGTCGACAGGGGCGGCCGGCAGGTTCGAGCACGTCGACAAGTGCGGTGACAGGCGGCACACTCTGCGTGAGATGTGATCGGGAAGCGAGTCCCGCAAGCACGCGCACCTGTGCCTGCCGGGCCCGCGGGCGCGCCGCCCAGCCGGTAGGTGAGCGCGGTCGTGAGCGTCATGTAGCAGCGGTCCGTGAGCGCCGTGATGACCAGGCGCCCGTTGAGGCCCATGAACTCGTACCCATACTTGAAGAGTCCCGTGCACTGCCGGATGTTGATGTCGTCGGTGGGGCGGTCCCAATAGAAGCGCAGCTGGCTCTCCCACGCGAACTCGCGCGCGTCCATGATCGAGTCGCGCACGAACGTGTCGATGATGTCGCGCGCGTGCACGTCGATGATGATGAGCGTGTTGACCTTCTTGCGCACCTCGTTGCTCAGGTCCGACCGCACCATGGTCGTCAGCTCTGACAGCTGCGCCGTCAGCTTGGCCGCAAACTCCTTCATGGCGTGCTTGTTGCCGTCGCGCACGCGCCGAAACACGTCCTCCGTCTCCCACGTCCACCAGATCTGGCTGCCCACCAGCGTCACCATGCCGAGGTTGTCGCCGATCCACTTGGTCCTGCGCGCAGCAGCGAGGGCAACGAATGTGTCAGCACAGCTTGACGACCAGGTCGCCTCCTTGCTGCCAGGTTTGGGACGGGATGGACAAGCCGGTTGGGTAGGGTACGCCCGACCAGGAGATCCTCAAGGAGCCAAACCGCGATGCGCACCTGGGAGTCTTGGCATAGAAGAAGACGCCCTCCTTGGTGATCTGGTACAGCGTGCGGCGCATCTCGCCCTCCACCGCCGTCATCCAGTTCTCTACGGCGCCCTCAATGGGCACGGCGGTGCGGAAGTCAAACGCCTCCTTCTCGCTGCTGATCATGCCCACGATGCTCTTGTTGCCGCGCCCAAACTTGAGAGCCTGCACACACATTCGTACACGTTGGTGCGCGGTCACGCCCTGCCCTCATAACTCAAGGGATTGGTTGGATGAGCAGCATGGGTTTTGTGAGAACAGCCCATATCATACCCTACGTGGATGTGCCTAGCCTGGCTCAGGCAGCCAGTGTGTCGGTGTGCATTCGGAGGTGCCTGTGCGTGCCGTGTGCAGTAGGCGGTGCCAGGCAGCCAATCAGCCAGTAGCACGCACCGCGCAGTTGTCAAAGAGCTTGAGCATGTGCTCCTGCACGCTGGTTGCGTCCGAGGTGCCGAGGATGGAGAGCAGCTCGTCGTCCGAGATGAAGAAGAAGCGAGGGAAGGCGCACCGCTTGGTGTCAAGGTACTCGGACAGGGACTTTTGGCACACCTCGAGCTGCTCACTCAGCGTCTGCACACCAAGGGCAGGAGTTGAGGGCAGGTGCAGGCATGGTGTCAGCTCGCCGAACCAGCCGTACACTCTGCTCTTGCTGAGGTGCACGCCCTCAACATTTGCGGCTGAGATTGAGGAGGGTACGGTAGCGCACCTGCAGGTTGGCGAGGCGCCCGTCCATGCTGCACGCCTCGAGCACGTTAGTGTTCTTGTGCGTGTCGGTCATGATCTTCTGCCACTGCTTGTCGATGCTGTCGAAGCGCTTGGCCTCCTGCGGCAGCTGGTGCCGGATGTCGTCGCTGCCCACAAAGATGGACTCGAGGTACATCCACTTGCGCTGCACCAGCATCCACACCTCGATGCACTCGCCTGCGCACGCACCACACGCACGCATACGCGCACACACACGTATTTACCGAGTGCTGTGGGGTGGGGAGCGCGTGCGTGCACCCGCTTGCAGAGCCGTGCGCCAACCTGTGCCGTGCCGTGCCTGCTGTGCTGCCCCACTCACCAATGAGCGAGAGCTTCTGCTCCCAGCCGCGCACTTCGCTGAGGAAGGGGCGCACAAACGGCGAGGCCATCATGGACTGCAGGTTGAGCCCCATGTCCTCAAGCAGCACCATGATCTCCTCAGTGGAGCGTAGCACCCACCCACGGTCCTCCGTGCCCTGCAGCACGCACGCGCCAGGCGTGACAACATACACATTACAATTATCCACAGCAGGACAGCAGGAGTGGTGCGCCCCGAGCCACCAGAACAAGGCACAGACACATCGCCTGCACTGGACCCTCCTTCTGCCCTCCCTTCGTGCTGCACCTCACCTGGTATGCCCCTGGTCGCAAACAGATGCAAACCAAGTGCCTCACCTTCATGTACTTGCTGAGCTCGAACTTTTGCTCGCGCCACACGTCGGCCAGCTTCTTGATCTCGGTCTCAATGGTGAGCTCCTTGACGGCGGCGTTGGTGATGCGCCCAATCTCGTCCGCGTACTTGTGCAGCTGCATGCTGAACATGGACCCCAGCGTGAACGTCTTGGGGTCCATCTCGAACTGCTGGTTCGTCACCTCCATGAGCTGGGTCCAGTGACGCTTCCTGCACACGCCAACGTCACACATTCTCACCCACGTTGCTGCACTGATTCCAGTGCTACACCGGAATGCGCTTGCACCAGGCTGGAGCTGAAAGACTGTTTGATGCTTCCCGGCCTTGGCGCTTCCCGGCCTTGGCGCTTTGTGAGACTGGTGGCTGGAAGCACGCTGACCTGAGCGCCTCTCCCTTGAGCTCCTTCATGAGCGGCAGCGAGTTGAAGAAGCCCTGGATCTCCTTGTCCACCAGCTCGTAGGTGGGCAGGTGCTTGAGGTGCTTGAGCTTCTTGAGCTTGTTGCCAGTCTCCTCGGTGCTCGTCATCATCTTGCTGACGTCCAGGTCAGCCCACAACATGCTGGCGTACGAGCGCACGCTGTCGGCATGCTCGGCGTACACAGCATACACCTGCACAGTGGGCAGTGGGCAGCAACACAGCACAACAACCTGTCAGTGCCACGGGCGCACACCACGCGCTGCTCGCACCGGCACGGCTGCCCGGCTGCTGCTGCCCTCACCTCCCAGGCAAGGGAAGGACTGCAAGCAGCCAGCCAGAACGCACCTGCTGCAGCTGCTTGATGGCTGCCTCGAGCTGCGACAGGTTGGGGTAGCTGGTGATGGGCATGTCGAAGAGCTTCTCGGCCAGCACCAGCTGCTCGCGCTGCTTGACCGCCGTGTCGAGCTCGCCCTGGAACTCGTGGAGCAGGTCGAGGCCGCGCGGCAGCTCGATGACCGGCAGGCCAGGACCTGTGTCCTTGAAGCGCTCCCACAGCTCGGCCGTGTAGGTGGTGAAGTCGGCCACTTGCATTCGCGTCGTCTCGCTGAAGAGCTTCTTGGTGTCCTCCAGCGACCAGTCCACGCGATCGGCCTCGTCCACCAGCTGCTGCCAGGTCACGCGCAGCTGCGGGCACGCAACGCACAAGAGCACTCCGTCAGCCACTGCCGGGCGCATCGCAGCTGTCGCATCCGCCGCCACAAGCGGGGCACACCGAGTTCGCACCTGTTGTGCGTCGGACAGCTCCTCTGCGCACTGCGCCTCATCGGCGGGCGACGACGCATAGAGCAGGCGCGTGCGGTAGCGCTCCTCCAGGTCCGCGTACTTGAGCTCCATAGCCGCACCCTCGTTGCGGATCGTGGCCACCGTGGCGAGCACCGCCTTGAGCTCATCCAGCGTCTCGGGATGCCGGTGCAGCGCCACGTCGTACTTGTGCACCTTGTCGCGGATCTGCGTCAGCGTCGACACGTCCGCCTCGCGCATGCACGCCGACAGCGCGCGCACCCAGCCCAGCGCCTCGTCGTGCACGCTGGCAGACAGCGAGTGGCACGACACGCGGATGAAGTCCTGGTCGTGGTCCTTGTTCTGGCCCGCGATGTCTGCCGCCATCTGCGAGTCGCACGGAGGGACACACCGGTCGGCACAGCATCAGTCCGAGCCCGCAGGCTGCGCGACAAACGCACCACCCCGCACCACCCCGTGCCCCGACCGCTGCAAGGCGAGCGCGGCGACGTACCTTGGTGTAGCGGGAGAGCTTCTCCTCGAACTCGCCGCACCCGGGCTCGCGCGTCTTGAACTTGTCCAGCACCACGCCCTTGTCCGTCTTCCACAGCTGCGCGTGGCGCCGCCAGCTCTCGATGTAGCGCGAGACGCCGTTGATGGCCTTCTGGATGGACTGGTTGAGCTGCAGCATCGTCTTGATGACCTGGGGGTTGGACGCCACGTCCCAGTAAAAGGTGAAGACGACTGGCTCGTCGTCCTCGGTGGGGCCCTTTTGGTCCGGCGTCTCGACGCACGTGCCGTCCATCCACCGCACGAATGGCTTGGTGCTCTCCACCATGCTGCGGACCATGCGGCCGAGCGACTTGTTGACCTCGTTGACCGGCGGCTGGATCACGATGTCCTGGCTCTGCAGCGAGGCGGTGATCTTGAACAGCGGCGGCTTGCGGTAGCGCGAGAGGTTGGCCAGGTCGTCGCCGGCCTGGGTGGCGGCGGCGACCGCGGCCTTGCGGCTGCGCTGGTCGATCATGCACTGCAGCGTGTCCATCGCGTTGAGCACCATGGCGTTGAGCGCGTTGAAGATGGCGCGCTCCCAGAAGGCGTAGTAGCTCGACAGCTGGGGCGACTTGCCCGTGTTGGTCCCCGCCACCACCTGCACACGCAGCATGAGTTCGTTCCCACGCAACACCACATTGCGACCTTCTTCTCTGAAGGGCCGGAGGACGGAGCGCAGGCACCCAGAGTGTGCTGCTACGCTGGGCGTATCCTAACCCTAACCCTGGCCAGGGGCGCAGGACACTCACCTCCTCAATCTTGCCAAGCAGCGGGCTGATGGTGCGGTACTTGCCGACCAGCTTCTCCACCGCCTCCACGCGCGCCTTTTCAATCGCCTCGTTGAACTCCTGCAGGTCCAGCACGTCCGCGCCGCCTGCCGGCTCCACCACAATGTCGGCGCCGGCGATGGCGTACACGACCTGCTCGATGATGCCGCTGTTCTTCTGCACCTGCTTGACCACCTGCTGGAACGTGTTGGTGGCCTTGGTGCACGCCTGTATGAACTCGGGGATGCCCAGGCTGTTCCAGTTGAGGATGTGGAAGCCAGGCTGCAGGCTCTGCTCCAGCTCCTCGAGCTTGCGCGTCAGCAGCTGCTTCTCAATGGGCGTCAGCTGGCCAATCACGTCGTAGTAGTGCTGGAGCATCTGGTCGAGGCCCTCCAGCCACTGGTGGTACTTGTTCTCCTGCATGTGGCAACGTACACGCCATTCATGCCCGTCACGCTCGCGTTGCCAACGACAGCAAGAGGCGCACTGGACGCTGCTCCACACCGCGCATTACTGTGCGGCATGACAACCAGCAATGCCATGCTACATGCCATGCAGGTGCATGCCGTGGGTGCACACACACACACACACACACATACACACACGGGCACACGCGCGAACGCGCACCTGCAGCGCCACGTTGAGCGCAATCTCCGGGATGGGGAAGCCCATGCGGTCCAGGTAGCGCGTCTCGCGTATGAGCTCGACCAGGTCCCCGTGGAAGTTGACCACCACCTTGCCCGTCTCGGTGTTGCGCTTGAAGATGGCCTGCTTGAGGTGCTGCATGGCCACGGCGTTGATGGACTCGCTCCACGCCGCGATCCATTTCTTCTCGTAAAACATGATGGACTTGGCAAAGGAGCGGAAGGCCTGCTCCACGCGCTGGCCGATCTCTGCAAAGGTGAAGGAGTGGCAGCGCAGCACCAACATGCTCAGCACCGCTTGCTCACACGGTTACCTGTCCAGCTTCGCCACCACAGCACACAATACCCGACCACCTGATCTGCACACCGGAGCAAGGGCAGCATGAGGAGTGCGCCCGTCTGTGCTGCCTATCCCGCACGTCCTTCACGCCACTCCGCAAGAGCACAGCAACAAGTGCACCACCACAAACGTACGTACCCGTGGTGCGGATGATCTCGTCCTCGGTCTTCTGCAGCTTCTGCATCGTCTGCTTGATGCGCGCCAGCAGCGACCGCGCCCACTTGATGGCGCCCGCCACGGGCGGTTGGTTCTTAGTCACGGGCGGCTTGTCCTTGGACTTGTCAAAGATCTCGGCAGTTGTCTCGATCTCGCGCGCAAACTGCTCCAGGATGTCGTTGAACTTGTTGATCACCTGCTTCTGGATGGCGCCCTTGCTCTTGATGGACTTGAAGTTCTGCAGCAGGTCGCATGCGCCCTCGGCGCTGCGCAGCTTGCGGAAGCTCGTGTCAATCAGCTCGCGCGTGGCGTTCTGCGGGCAGCACATCACAGAGACACGCACGGGCCAGCCATGAGCACCACGCCAGTGGTGAGCTTGGGACAGTCATGCCGCCGCGTGCTGACTGCCCACAGGCGCCTGCCTGTGGCTGTGCAGGGCAATCTGCAAGCTGCATGTTGTTGTTGTTGTTGTTGTTGTTGTTGTTGTTGTTGTTGTTGTTGCATGCCTTCAGCCGCATGTGCCCTCACAGGATGCTCTGCACCGCCTCCCTCCCTAGTCAGGGCACCCACCTTGATGTCCTCGTTGTCGGCGTAGAACGCGGCCTTGACCGCCTTCCACGAGGAGCTGTTGGCGTAGTCAAACACGTTGAACGTGACGGCCTCCACCGGCTCGTACATGGCCTTGACGCGCTGCATCACGCGGTCAATGCCCTGCGTGTCGCCTGCGGGAGGTGACACGGGCGCGCCGCACAGCAGCAACACCGCTGATCATCTCAGGATCATCTCCGGCAAGCATGCACGAGCTGTCTGCAGCACAAGGCCGCAGACAGGGGGGGCGCAGACAGGAGGAAGATTGAGTGCATCACGGTCCGCTGACGAGGCCTGCCACGTGTGCCCTGCTGGTGCGGCGTGCCCCGAGCCACAACCCTAGCTTAACCCTAACCCAAACGCACCTGTGACGGCCTTGAGCTCGGGCCCCAAGAACTTGTGGAAGTCGTCCACAATCTCCACCATCTCGATGAGGTCGTTGCAGACCTCGGCCATGTAGTTGGTGCGCGCAAACAGCAGCTGCTTGGGGAACTCCCAGCGCGCGTCACGGCCGCTCATCTCGATGCGCTCTCGCACCTGCGGGGCGACCCACCGTGAGCGCACACACGACATGCTCTCAGTACCATTCAAGATGGCGGTGGTGGCGGCAGCCTGCCTGGTCGCAACGGCGCAATGCTTACGAGGTGGGCGGAGCACAGCAAGGCAAGAGTGTGTGTGTGTGTCGCGCGGGGAAAGGGACAGAGACAGGGAGGCGCGCGGTCCTACCTGCATGTAGGTCATGTACCAGTGTTCCAGCACGCTCTTGCAGGTGCGGACCAGCTCCACGGCGTCCTGCGGCTGCATGCGGAAGAGCTGCCGCATGTCCACGGCGCTCTCCACCCGGTCGCCAATCTCCCGGGCAATGCGCTGGAAGAGGTTGCCCATGCGCTGGTCGTCAGAGTAGTGACGGCTGATGATCCAGACCATGCGCAGCGCGTTCATCATGGGCGGCAGCGTGTCGAGGATGCCCTGCAGCGGCCCGCTCGTCACGTTCTTGAAATGCCGCTCCAGGGTGGTGAGGAACTTGACGTTGTCACGAGACTCGGCGGACAGCTTGGTGAGCTCAACCAACTGCGACACCACACCACATGCAGCACACACCGCGTGCACACGCACCGCCACATGAGGCACGCTTGCACGTGGGCGACCCTGCTCATCATTTGCTGCCCTGAACCCCAGCCCCAGCATGCCTGCATACGCCTCGCTCACAATCCGAGCCCCTGGCCCAGCCACCGCTCCACATGAACCGCACCTGGCTCTTGAACCCGGCCAGCAGGTTGCGGTCGTCCGAGCCCTGCTCCACCACCTGGATCATCTTGCGCACGTGCGGCAGGTTGAGCTGCTCGTACAGCGCGCTGAGCACCACGTTGCGCTCGCGCCAGAACTCAATCTCGGCCAGCGGGCCCGTGCCCACGGGCTGCTTCTCGCTCTCGCGCTGCATCACGTTGGCCAGCACCTGGGACCACTCGCTCATGTAGTGCTCCAGGCTCAGCACCAGCTCAGAGTCCGTGGCCGCCTTGTCCACGTTGTCAATCACCACGTCGGGCAGGGACAGCGTCACGTCGCCACTGAGCTGCTGCAGCGCGTGGCTGACCTGGCTCAGGAACTTTTGCATGTTGCTGAGCAGCTCCCGGTGGCAGTTGCTGGTGCCGGCGGAGAGCAGCATGCCGCCGTGCGAGACGTCCGTGCCGCTGAGCTGCAGCAGGATGGGCATGTACACGTGGGCCAGCGTCTGCGCGCACACGGGGCAGCAAGCACGACGAGGGGCACTCCGTCACACATGTGTGGCTGGGAGGGCACCAACGAGCTGCCGCTGGTGGGGACTCATGGGTGGCAACTCATGGGGAGCGGAAGCCGGTTACGGGTCCCATGGGTGCTGCTGCTGTGCCTGTGATGAGGCTCACCTGCTCTAAAACTTGCAGTTGTGACCCCACGCCCAGGATGCCGCACTCGAGCACCGTGTCCAGCTCCTCAAACGCCACGGGCCCGTCGCGGTTGCTGATGAAGAAGAGCGAGGCAAAGTGTGAGAGCTCCTCGGGAATCTGCCCCACCGTCACGTGCAGCTTGCGCACCACCTTGGGAACCAGCACCGTGATGGTCTGGGGGGAACGGCTGCGGGCAGCGGCGCTGGCGGCGGCGGCGGCCACAGCGTCAGCGTTGGCCTCCTCGCCCTCCTCGCCCTCCTCGCCCGCCTGCTCCTCCCCGCCCTCAGCGGCGCCTTCTGCGTTCTCAGCGGCGGTGCCCGCCTCTGCGTCCTCAGCAGCGCCTTCTGTGGCTGGCTCTGCAGCGGCGTCCGCTGCGCTGGCATCAACTGGCTCGTCAGCTGCGCCGTCGCCATCTGCAGGTGCGTCCGGCGCTGCGGCAGCCGCCTCCTCTCCCTCTGCGGGAGCGTCCTCTGCGGCGGCTGGTTCCCCGCCCTCCTGCTGGCCTTCTGTTGCGCCTGTGGGTGTGTGCCGCACGCCATGCCACAGGGGCGGGTGAGAGTGAGCGGCACAGGACACACCACTGGCAGCGTGCTCGGCACCAGACTCACCGTCCTCGCCACGTGGAGCCTCATCTGCTCCCGCCTCGCCCTCGCCTGGTTGGTCACCGTTGGCTGCGGGCAATGGGTCGGTCCTGCGCAGCGTGGCGTGAAGCATGGGCACTCATGCGGCAGTGTGTTGTGCGCCGCTGCAGCATGCTGGCCACTGCGACACATGCGCTGGTGGCTCCTGGATGCCACGCAGCAGCCTGCAGCTCGTGTGGCTGCGCCGCTGCTCTCGCGTGGCCATGCCGCTCCCCGCACCTGGGCACCTCCCGGATCTCCTCCACCTGGATTGTCTGCTGCTCCAGGGTAAAAACCAGCGTTGCCGATGCTTGCACCTCTGCGAGACGAGCGTGGCGCACCAGGACCATGTACAACATGTTGTGAACATCGCCACCAGCACTCGGCCGAGCGCCCTCGCGAGGAGCGACCAGCACCACGTCGATCCCCAGCATATGCGTGCTGTATTCTGCGTGTCCGTGCGGCCTGGCGTCCCCTGCCTGCTCACCGCCATCCAGGAAGCGCAGAATGGTGCTCTGCGCGCCCTGCTCCTCGTAGAGGTCGTCCACCAGCTGAGGCTCCAAGCCAAGGCCATAGGTGACCTTGTCTCGCAGCCACTCGAACCTGCGGAAGTCCGTCATGTCCGCGGACTGATGCTGCTGCGTCTGATGGTCGCTGCTCCTCAGGGCGCGGCGTTGCCCGATTGACACGCAGCGCGATTCATCGTTCCTCTCAGTCTTCCTCGCTGCCTAGTTTACGTTCTGCGCGCTTGCCGGCGTGAGTCTCGCCGGAGGCAGCGGGTCCCGCATGGTGCGCTCCACACACACACAGACGACCAGGTTGCAGGGGCGAGATAGGTCTAGCCCTCAAGCACGCTACCTGCTTGGGGGGCCACAGCAACGGACAAGCAGCGGGGCGGCGGGTGGGCCGACGGGGACGCTCCGTTTAGGACGCCTTGGCAAAGTCGATGCCCTTCTGGATGGAGGAGGTCAGCTCGGGGGTGAGGAGCTTGACGCCCTCCTTCTCATAGTCGGACAGCACACCCAGGTCGTAGACCTTCTCCACGCCTGCAAGCGCAACATGTCCGCATGAGCACGGGAGGACGTGCGTCATGCGTCGGCGCAGCATCACGCTACTGGGCGCTGCTTGCCAGCCTGCCTGGCGTGGTGATACTACTGCGGCCGCACTCACCCTCGGTGCTGAGCTTGACCTTGCTGGCGAAGTAGGGCATCTCGGTGATGGTCGAGTCCACGTACGAGTACTCGTAGGTGGGCTGGCCTGCGGGACGCAACAGCAGGCACAGGTGGCCAGAGGAGTGAGCGTGCAATCAGGATAATCATCGCTAGGCAAAGCAGCGCATCGCTGCTCACCGTTGAGGCCGCGCAGGCACGAGTCAGCGAACAGGGCGGCGGCGTACGCCATGGACAGAGTGGCGCTGCCCTGCAGGCGACAGCAGGCACAGTCTTGCCCCATTGTGAGGACGTGGTCAGGTGCTGCGCAGCCACCTCACACAGGCCCCGGTGGCCCCGAGGCGGAAGCTGAGGTGAAGCCAGGGGTCGCCAACTCGGGCCGGCGTACTCCGCGAGACGCCAACCCATGCATGCTGC
>QAXK01008383.1:0-10642 GCA_004335735.1 Chlorella sp. KRBP
GTGCACGATGCTCACACAGTGAGTGTGTGTGTGTGTGTGTGTGTGTGTGTGTGTGTGTGTGTGTGTGTGTGTGTGGAGTGGGCTGGATTGCGAGCCCCGTCGCGTGTACACGCTCCATGTATACAGGCGCTGAAAGGAGGCAAGGGTCGGCGCAGAGGTGCCCATGCATTCGCGCATGTGCGCGCCCTGCCTGCCGCCAGCCTCCCGTTCGGTTTGTTGTTGTGACCTTTGCGCTAGCGAGGTGGTGTTGCCGCGTTTTACCTTTGTTTTTGTTTGCCCCCTGCCCCGCGCCACTCCTCCGTTGCGCTGCTCCGGGCCGGCATCTGGATGTGTACGCTTTACAGGCAGGCGCTTTGCAGAGTTTGGGGGGGAGGGAGCGAGTAGAGAGAGCTAGAGGCGGAGCGGTGCCGGAAGAGAGAGGAGAGGGGATTGGGCGGAGCAGGGGCCTGACATACTGCCTGAACCACTTTGGGGGAGCCCCACTTGGGTGAGCCAATGAGTGGGGACCCGAGAGCGGCGCGCGCACTCAATACTCAATACTGTGCTGGTTGAGGATGGTCAAGACGCCAGCAAGAGCTCGGCGCCTTGTGCCTTTACAAAAGCCCTGACCTGGTCTTCCTTACGCTCTTGCTGACGTTGCCACTGAACGTCTCAAGCCATCCGGCACTGTGCAGGCTGCGACATGGGTGTGCCCTGCGGTGCACTGCCGCTTCCTGCTGTTCTGGGCGGCAGTGTGAGTTGTTTGTTTCCAGGGCCGGCGGAGGGGACAGCACTGCATCCTCGCGTGCGGCTGCATGTGCACTGGGTTGTGTGCGCCGCCGGGTTGTGTGCGCCGCCGTGCGATGATGTGTACCATGCTTGCTTGGCCATGTGTGTGTTCCTCTTGGCCGTCAATCGTTGTTGTTTGCTTGTTGGGGTAGGCAGACCTGCACCATACGTCTGCGGTGCCGCGCATATCACGTCGTCATTGGGATGGTTCGGACCACCGTGGCGCTGCACTTTTCGCCGGACCGGTGCCCTGTTGCATATCAGGTGGTATTTGTGTGGCGGACGTGTGATATCAGGTGGCCGATCGATTGACGCACACGATGCAAAGCGCCTCGAGCCCATGGTTCACAGGTGGGCATGTGAAGCACCATAGAGTGTGCAGCAGCTGCCTTTTTGCAGGTCACCAGAGGCAGGCTACGCGTCGCATGGCGCTGGACCACCGGCGCCAGGAGGACGCGTTCACCTGAGTGCGCAGAAGCCCCAGCGTCAGTGAGCAGCTCATTGGCTGCATCAGAGCACAGATCGCAGAGCCTTACCCCAAGACTGCAGCAGCTTTTGGCGTTTTGTGCGCGCACATCTCCAAAGGCGCCAGAAACTCGGCAGGGCATCGCGCGCAGCCAGCATGTCTGAGGTCGACGTGAGCCCCACGGAGCTCAAGTTCCGCTTCGCTCTCGGCAAGCAGCTGCTCGCTACCATCAGCATCAACAACAAGGGGCAGAGCAAGGCCGCCTTCAAGGTCAAGACCACGGCGCCCAAGAAGTATGTCGTGCGGCCCAGCTCTGGCGTGGTGCCCCCGGGCCAGTCCGTGGCCGTGCAAGTGATCATGCAGGCGCAGCGGGAGGTGCCCGCGGACATCGCCGACTGCAAGGACAAGGTGAGCAGCAGCAGGGCAGGTGATCAACCGCAGCAACGCGCAGAGCCATGCAGCGCAGAGCCAGACGGCATGCAGCAGGCACCCATTGGTCCGCCGGGCACGCCCCTCCGCACCCCCACCTGTCGTGCCCCCCACCTTCCAGCCTGATCTGTCGCCTCGCGCGCAGTTCATGGTGCAAGTCACGTCGCTGGAGGGCGACGAGCAGGTGGACAAGGACACGTTCAGCAAGGACGTGCGCGACGACCTCAAGGAGTTCCGCCTGCGCGTGCTCATGGAGGGCCCCGCCGCGCCGCCCTCTCCCGTGCCAGAGGAGCAGCTCGATCCCACCTCCTCCGCCAGCAACCACACCAATAACCTGCCCGGCGCTGCTGCTGCCGCTGGGGGCGCGGTGGTGGGGGGCGCCAGGGCGACGACAGCGGACTCTGCCTATGCGTCCATTGATAACACGTCGCTCAAAGCGCGCCTGGACGCCGTGACCAAGGACAGGGACGAGCTGAGGCGCAAGCTGGACGTGATTGAGCTGCAGGGCGGGGCGGCGGGGCAGAGAGGCAAGGGGCAGGCGCTGGGTGGCGTGCGGCTGAGCATGCTGCATTTACTGCTGGCGGCGCTGCTGGCGTTTGTGGTCGGGTTCTACGTCAACGCAAGGGCCTGAGCCAGGGCAGCCATGTGGTGTGGTGTCGGTGGGGCGAGGTGGGCGAGGAGCGTTGGCGGGAGTTGTTCACGGGAGCGAGGTTCTGACGGGCGGTGGGGGTGATTCTGGTTCTGTGTCATGGGTGGTGCGAGCCGTGACACTGCGCACGGGCGGCGTCGTGCGGTGCGACGTGTGCGCTCGCTGCCGGGGCGTCGTTGCTCTGCTGTGCTTGGAGGGACAGTATTGCCTGGAATGAGAAGATACCGACTCCAACACCCCAATGCAAACCAATGCAATCGGAGATCTGACTGATCAGTTGTTTACCAGATTCTGGCGGCTCCTCGACGGCGAAGACGGTGCAGACAGAGAGCGCAAAGCAGGGCACGAACCTGCGAGCTCGCTGCCGTCCGCCATCGCAGGCTCATCGTGCGAAGGATCGGCGTGGCATGCAGAGTCAGAGTCGAGGATGGGCGCTGGCCCTGGTGGCGCTCGCAGCGCTGCACGCCTCAGGTAGCTTTCACTCTGGCAGCCCCTGGCAGCGATGCGCTCACCATCAGCGCCAATGGGGTGCAGGCACGCGCGCACGCACCCGTGCGTGAGCGTCCGCACCCATGGTCCCGCCCTGTCGATCGCTGGCCATCAACGCAGGCACGGACGCACGCTTTGAGCGCCACCGCGACGCCGCGCTGTCCCTGCGAGCAGCAGAGTCAGGCTTCAGCACACACGAGGGGCGTGGGGGGCAGCAGCGGGACAGCAGCGGGCTCCTCTCCGCACCCTTGGATCGCCTCAGAACAATCCAAGGCGGAAATGCGCAGCAGCAGCAGCAGCAACAGGAGGTGCAGGGGCAGGTGGAGCAGTGCTTTGGCTTCACAGCGGGCGGGCACTCCATCGCGCGGCAGGACTTTGAGTTTGTGGACGTGGCGGACAACTTTACTCGCAAGCAGGCGCGCAAAGGTGTGCGCTGGTGGCAGGGTGGCGGGGTTAGGATGGATGAGGGGTGAGGATGCAGGGGTGGGGATGGTGGGGTGAGCACAAGGACGCGTGATGGGGACGCAGCGGTGGGGATGGTAGGGTGAGGATGGAGGGATGGGGATGGAAGAAGGAATGCAGGGGTAGGGATGCACAGCCAGCAGGGATGCGAGCGAGCACCTGCCGAGGGCAACTGCCCCGTCTCACCCTGCCCAGTGTGCCTTGGGCTTTGGGTGTGCTTTGTTGTCGCCAGCACACCACTAGCTTCCAGCCGCCGTGACCAAGGCATAGATTAGGACCATCTCGGGCCATGCAGGCCGTGAGGGCACTGCATGAGTGAGGAAACACGCTGCGTGCTGCCGGGACCACGTTTGGGTGTGCATGTGTCGAGCTTTACATCTGGCAGGGCCATCTCTGGCAAGCAGATGAGCATAGACAATCATCAGCAAGCAGACCTGGGCTAGCCCCCGCCACATAGAAAATCATCAGCAAACAGAGCATAGATAATCGTCATAACAGCCACCTGGGCTGTTATGCCCCCGCCGCCCCCTCGGCCTTGGGGTCGCTTGGGGCCGGACCTAATACCTGGTCCCAATGCCTGGCGCGTGTGTGTGTGTGTGCGCTTGCAAACAGGGCGGCCCAGCCGCGGTGACCAAGGCAACATGGATCAGCAGCGAGGAAGATTAGGCACTAGCCCAGGCCAGAGCATGCAGCCACCGAGGCACCAACGTGTGCGTGGTGACGGCTTGCAGGCGACCTTATCCCCTTGCGGTGTGACGGCGTGGTGTGCCCCAACCCACCGGTGCTCGACTGCTACCAGAACGAGGCAATCTGCGGCAGCGACCAGTGGTGCATGCTGCAGGACCACGTGCGCTTCGGGCCCTGGTGCGTGACAAAGTGCCCCGTCTGCCACACACTGTTTGCCACGAACACAAAACAGCAACAAGATAGGCGCTGCGATGGGGCAGGGCTGCACAGGAGTGCATGGCTTTTAGGGAACGTCAACAGAGTGCTAGTAAAGTGTGTCGTGATGCACAGGGCCATGACACCATCTGGAGAGACGCCCAACGTGCCAGTGGGCGCGCCTGGCCTGGTGAGCGGGGCTTGGGCTAGGGTTTGCATTAGGGTTTGTATTAGGTGCGAGGCGGCATGGTGCACTGCGAGAGCCTGATGTCATCGGACTGATGGTTGTGGGAATGCAGCACTGCAGAGGGGCGTTGCTAGAGGAGCAGCTGTGCACAGCCTTGCACCCGCCTCTTCATACTTGCGATTTTGCCCACAGGACTGCATCTGGCTGCGCAAGAATGGGTACGACTTCCTGTACCAGGAGGTGAGGAGTTTGTTGTTGTTGTGGTTGTCTTGCGGTCGTCGCCTTTGTGGCGCTTGGCAGGGCAGGTGGAATGTCAAGCGTCGCCATGCAGTCATGCACAACCTCTGCCACAGCACGGTAATCTGCACACAGGTGTGTAACGGACACGTGAGGCCTTGCACTTGCTCTCACCGCCATCCTGCTTGTCTTGAGCCAATATTGGCATACACACACGCAGGTGTGCAACGGGCAGGACACGTGGGGCCCGTGGCGCACCGTGCGAGGCCGCTGTGTGCCCTACCGCAAGGAGCAGCAGTCCTGCTCAGAGTCCCTGAGCGTGGACCGGGACTCGTTCGTGCACTATGCCGTGTATCCAAAGGTGAGAGAGAGAGGGACTCGTTCGTCCACTACGCCGTGTATCCAAAGGTGAGAGAGAGAGAGGGACTCGTTCGTTCACTACGCCGTGTATCCAAAGGTGAGAGAGAGAGGGACAGAGGGAGCGCTTTCACAGTGGACGTTGCCAGAGGGCAGGTTTCCAGGGCAGCACACTCCGATTGTAGCAGACTCAAAGTTGAGCAGCACTCAAGGGCAAGCGCAAACCTTAGCATGCACAGCAGGGACTCTGTACTTCGCGCACTAGTACGCCGTCTACCCAAACGTGAGGCCGGAGGTCCCTTTCCCTTCCTCTCTCCATTTCCCTCATTACCTTGAACCATTGCCGCTATCAGCCATTCACCCCAAGCGCCCGTGGCCAGCGCGCCATCTGCGCCAGCAGGCCCTAAGCAGGCCCTAAGCAGGCAAGCGCTAAGCGCATGCAAGCCTTAAGCACATGCAAGCCCTGAACCACGTCCCTGCAGGACGGCAGGCCGCTGCGCCGGCCCATGGTGTGCGGCCCGGGCCTGGCATGCACGGGGGACGTGGAGCCAACGCCATTCACCTGCGTGCGCAAGCGGCCACCGAATGTCTGCTACCAGGTGCGGACGCGTGCCTGCCTGCCTGGCTCCGTCTGGCACCTGGGCAGCAGCACCGTGGCAATTGTCTTGGGTGCCCTGCAACAATGATGGTGGCTGCTCTGCCGCCAGGAAGAGAGCATGTGCCGAGTCAACGTGTGCCCTGCAATGTGTTGACGTGTGCAGGGGCCCTGGTGGGACTCCACGACCTGGTGCAAGGTACGGCCCAGTTTTGATCAGTCTCTCTGTGTGCCACGTCCATGCCAGGACAATTTGCACTTCACAAAGGCCTTCACGCCTGCCGCAGTGATCTGCTAGCTAAGCAGCCATGCACGGCTGACGGCAGCTTGCAACTAAACGAAACGAAAACAAAGGCCTAAGACCGCGTGTGCCCTGCAGGTGGGCGGCAGCAAGCCAGGTCCTGTCACTCCCACTGTTAGCACTTCACAAAGACCTGAGAGCGTGTGTGTCCTGCAGGTGGGCGGCAGCAAGCCAGGACCCGACACTCCCGGGGGCCTGCCACGCGAGGTGCTGGAGGAGGTGGCCCAGTCGCTGCTGCTGCAGCTGCCTGTGGAGGTGTACGCCTCACCCTACAACCCGGCATTCTGGTGCGTGGCGTGTGTATGTGTGTGTAACTCGCATTAACCAAGGCAGCACGGATCAGCAGCGTGGAAGGATTATGCTCCAGCCCAGGCGAGGGTGTGTGCAGCGCCGTCAAAGCTATGCGTTCAGGTGGAGGTGTGCGCGCCTCACCCTACAACCCTCTGTCCATGGGGTGACGAGCCCTAATGCAAACCTTCATGCAAACCCTAACGGTGGTTGGTTGCAGGAACGCGTCCGCGGCCAAGCTAGCCCGCCGCAAGATTCAGCACATTGTGCAGCAGCTGTGGCCAGAGCAGTACAAGGGACTGACCAAGTTCCCTCTGAGCACACCAGACCCCTACAAAGCGGTGAGTGGTGGCGTGTGGCCACTGCGCCGTTTGCAGGTGGTGCTCACCTGAAGGCCAATGCAACACCTGAAGGCCAATGCAACACCTGAAGGCCAATGCAACACCTGAAGGCCAAAGCAACACCTGAAGGCCAAAGCAACATGTCCATTCCCTTCTGCATGTGCTCTGTGCTGCTGTGGCGGCAGGGCCCAGAATTGAGTCAGCAAGCGTGGAACGCCCACGAGCACATGGCACCCACTGCTGTCCTCCCAGCAGCGCACAGTGCCGTCTGTGTTGTGTTCGCACACGCGTGGCGCAGGGCCCAGAGTTGAGTGCTGCGTGGAACGCCACGGCCGAGCTGGTGCACACCAAGCTGTACCAAGCAAACGCAGTGTGGTGAGCAGGAGCTGTGTGTGTCTTATCTCTTGGCACGGGACGGGGAGGGTACCGGCTCGTGCATGTGCTGAGGCTTTGTGCTGAGGCAGGGGACAGCCAGATCATCATCTCATTGCATGGCGTTCACGACAGGTTGGCAAGCAGATGGCACAGGCTAAGTGCCCAGGATGGCTGTGCAGTTTTAGACACGCGTATGCACAGAGACGCATCTTCGCACGGCGTTTGTGTGTGTAGCTTGCAAACAGGGCTGCAGGCCGCATCAACCAAGGCAGCACGGATCAGGTGTGCGTCGGCGTGACGCGTGGCGTGCAGGAGCACCATGCACTCGCTCATCCACAACGTGCGAGACCCGTTGTCCACGGGGGCCGTCCTGGCGTCACGTGCCCTGGCCATCTTCCTACGCCAGGTGCGCGTGTTGATGCGCGTGCTCACACGCCATCATCATCATCATTATGGCATGGAGTTGCGCACACAGCAGGTGCCGTGGTGCTGCAGGCCTAAACCTGGTGGAATCACGCGCCAGCGTTGGCAAAAGCTTGTCCATTGGTAGCATGAACGGGCAGCAGGTGCAACGTGTTGATGCGCACCGCATGGCGTTCGCGACAGGTGTCATGATGCTGCAGCCGCCATAAAAAGATCGCCAGGCAGGCCTCGCCAAGCAAACTTCAAGCGTGCTCGCATGTGGCAGGTGCACGTGTGCACGTGTGCTCTTTACATGTGTGCTCTTTGCACGTGTGCAAGTGTGTTCTTTGCTTGCCCTTGCTCGCCACATAGACAGCTGATATGTCAGGTGCAGCATACCCTGCACAACGGGCCATCTAGCTGCCAATGCCACGTGTGCACCCTCTGCCGCACGTCCCGTCCCATGCACGTGCTCCCATGACTCTCCGCCCCCATGACGCAGCACTTCTGGTGCGCAAACTGCCGAGGCTTCTGGGCGGGAGACGTGCTGAACGTGGTGGGCCTGCCGCCCGACAGCACCAGCCGTGAGGACCACAAGAGGTGCGTGCACATAATGAGGGCGGGGGCTGTGCGCATGGTTAGGGTGGCATGAGGGCTTGCCAGCAGCCCCGACGCATGTGCTTCGCTGTGCGGCTGCAGTTGTCACAGTCCTACACCAGCACCGCAACCGCCCACAGAAGCATTTGCGTCACCGTGATGTGCGCACACGCACGCCGCAGGCGGTGGTGGCAGGCATGCGGCATTGTGTAGTGTCTGAGCACACGGCCAGCGGTCTGTTGTGCACGTGCTGACGCCTGTGGTGCAGGTGGTGGTGGCGTGCGCACAACATGGTGTCTGAGCATGCGGCGGCGACGCGCGGCGGCCATCCGTGGATCTGGCTCTCATCGGACAGCGCAAAGGAGTTTGAGCGGGACCAGGGCCAGTACTCACCACTGCTAAAGTGAGTCTGAACACTGTGGGGGCAGTCCATTTGCACCTGGCAGCTGCCTGGCAGCTCTTGAGCAGGTGGACCCCCACTCCGCACCTGAGAAATTGGACGCGTTACTCCCTATTTGTTGTACAGCTGTATGCGTGGCGGTGCCCTTCCTCTGCTTCCTGGGCCCGCGCTCGCGTGCGCTCGCCTCACTACGCTCCCGCACTCTGCACATGGACTGCTCCGTGGCAAGGCCTGCCTGGCAATCTCATGTGACGGCTGTAGCATCGTGACCCCTGTCGTGAACGCCATGCAGTGGTGATGAAGATGGTGATTCATGCACTGCGCCATCGCCTGCTGTCGCCATGCAGGTGCCAGAACCCGTTCTGGCTCCCGTACGAGGACGTGGGCGCCATGTGGGACATCGTGCCTGATGAGACGGCGTAAGCAGCTGCTATGGGCTTGCTGGCGGCAGGAGCTGATGGCCTCGGCACCATGGCACCATGGTGACGCCCCCGTTGTTAAGGACACAGCCCGGAGCCCTGGATGTCCATGAGCCCCACCATGGCGTGGGGCGTCGCCTACCATGGCTTGGGCAGTTGATTGTGGGTCATGACCTGCGGCAACGCTGAGGCCGTGGCCCGGGCTCAACATACTCATGACGTGCCTCGGCCTACACAGCCTGGAGCGCTCTCAAGACAATGTGTAGGTGGCCCTGGGGGCCACGAGCACCTGCCACCTGCCACAAGCACCTGCCAAAGTGTTGGCACAGAAAGTGCAGTGCTCTATGGTACACCCGGATACCTTTCTTTCGGTCCCTTGCAACCCGCAGTTGCCCCACGAGTAGTGGGGACTGGAAGGCCCCAAACAGTTTCTTTCTGCTCTCTGGGCGTGCACTTGTGTATCGCCCTGAGGCCTCAGCTTTTTGTGTGTGCGCAGGAGATCTGCGCCGGTCGTAGTCACAGTCGTACTGACGGGCGGGGTGGAACTTCGCGCTGAGATTGCCGTTGTGGGCTCGCCTGCCAGCGCTTGATCATGCATGTTCCTGATGTTAGGAAGAGCAGTGCAAGGCTGCGCTGTTGCAGCCTCAGTCTGGCGCCGCCCCCCACGTGCGCTTGCAAGCGCTTGCCCCGTCCCCATGGACCTGCCTCACGGGCCGCAGGACGCTGGACTCTGGAGAGGCACGCTGGTGCATGACATTGGCACCAAAATTTGATGAAGCAGCTGGATGAGAGGGGAGCTTGCCGATGAGAGGGGACTCCCCTCTCCGCCGGGTGAGGTGATGTGACGTTCACGACTCCGGACATCAGTCATTCTGCAGCCCGCGCCGATCGCATTCGATGCAAGATGCAAGCAACCAGCAGCCCTGCAGCCCTGCGCCTGCCTCGCACCGACCAGAGCCAGCCTTGGCTTCGCTGGAGCGTGCCCGTCTGCCTGGCGCCGGACTCCCCGCCCCCGGCACGGCAGCACGTTTCAAAGCAACGGCACCACCAGCGATTTAAGCAGGAAGTGAGGGGAGGCAACACCACACCACAACGTCGGATACACACGACGTCTATCCATCTCGACCGTTCTGCAAGGCCGCCGCAAGCCCGCCGCCCAAAGTACAGATGGCCACCAAGCTCGCCATCGCGGCGCTGCTGGTGCTGGGGAGCCTCGCGCTCGCGCAGGGCTTCGCCGTGTCGCCGAACATCGCATCCCTGAACCGCCTGACGCGCCAGACCACGATCACGGATCTTGCGGGGCAGAAGCTCGAGCTGAACCCATACGGCCTGGTGCTCATCACCAAGAGCTCGGTAAGCGCAGTGGGGGCGATGCAGCGCAGTGGCTGGGGCAATGGGGCAGGGGGGGCCGCGGGATCTGGCAGGGGGCGCGACACGTAGACGCCGGAACAGCAGGGCCGCAGCAGGACAGCGAGCAGCAAGGGCAAGGCAAGGCAGATCCTGGTGCAGAGCGCAGGCATGTACTGGGCCCTGTAGACCAAGCGCCCGAAGCGGCCGCCATCTCCCTCCAAAAAGCGCATCAAGCGAAACTGCGCCCGCCGGTTGGGACTGAAACTGCAACGCGCGCAGGGCACGTTGGTCAAGGGCAACTTCCTGGCCACGCAGTGGAACGACGTCGATGGCAACCCAGGTGTGTGCCCAGTTGGCGCAGATTACCACCTTCGTGTTTCTCAGTTTGCGCTTCTGTTCTCTCAACCGCCGCAACGCCAGAGCCAGTCGTCCGTATGTGGGCCCCCCCGTTCCGCCACATGCAGGTCAGGGCCACACCATCCTGCAGGTGACGCCCCAGGGCCAGGTCTCCATCTTTGCCACCCTTGACCCCACCAACTCCAAAATCATGGCCCGCTGCGGTGCCAACGGCGTGGGCCTCACCATGGCCTTGGCCATCCTGAGCAAGGGCATCGTCGTGGTGGGCAACACGCCCGTGGCCAAGGGCCA
>QAXK01008390.1:0-12756 GCA_004335735.1 Chlorella sp. KRBP
TGGCACTGCTGCAGCAGGCTGCCCTTGGTCCAGCAGAGGCAGCACAAGCCCTGGGAGGTACGGCAGCTGGGTGAAGTTGAATGTGCAGGACGTTGCGCCCTTGCAGTTGGCCTGCGGTCGGAAGGTGGACAACAACCACACAAGCGCCAGGGTTTTGCAAAATTGGTGGTGCCACATGCATTGCACATCATCGTGTGGCGTTTGCATTCGCGCAAGCATACTATGGGTAGTACCACTGCGGCAGTCGGGCAGCTGTCAGCTGCAGTGACCCTTTGCACCTGCCCTGGGCTGTTGACTGGATTTTCTCACTGCACTCCCAGCCTTGCAACGTGTGCCGCGCACCATAGACGCGCAAACTTGGGTCGAAAACAGGAGAAAAGCATCTACTGCTCACCTGCACTGTAGTCGGCAAGCATCCACCACTGCCAGGTCCGCACAACGGGATGGCAACAACCTGCACAAATACATAGACCGCAGCAGCAGCAGTAGCAGCAGTTGAGTGGGCAGAGTGGATGGAGGCTGGTGCAGGCTGGTGTTGTTATCTCTGAACTGCCTTGGCCAGCAATCTGCGTGGCTCCTGCATACTAGCGTTGCTGTGCGGTTGCGACACATGCCATGCAGGGTGAGACACTGTCGAGATACAGCATGTGATACATCAGCAGTGCTGTTGCCTCACGCTGTAGAGCCGTCCAGACACAGACAAGTACTACTGCACAGGCTCAGCCGCGGCCCTCATCCCCTACCTGAGCTTCGGCCGGAGCGCTGGAGCCGCCGACAGTAACCTCCCCCGACACGTTCAGCCTCAGGCCAGGCTCCAGACGTTGTCGCCACGTGTTGAGCACAGTCAGGCTTTCGCCCTCAAACGTCTCGTTCACAGGCGGGTCTGTGCTGGTGTCGACCACCCAGCGGGACGTGCGGCCCTTGGCCAGGCTGAGCCCTGCGACTGCTGGTGTCATGGCTGCGTCAGGCTTGTCGCTGCAGCCTGCGATGCGCACGTCTGACCTGGCGCTTGCTAGGGCCCCTGGGCTCAGGATGATGTTGTCTGGCTTCATCCATGCCACCGCAACGACCTGCACAACAGAAGGGGATGAGGACGGTCATGGAAGATGGCCGACGTCATGATGTGGGTTTGGGCTGGCATGCGATGTATCACAGGCACCCAGCCAAACATGCAGTGTGACGCGCACAATGCCAACAACAGTACCCGCACGCAACAACAACAGCAGCCACAGCCGTGCCACTGCAGCAGCAGGGCGCTCCGTGGTTTGCCTCGCAGACGGCACTCACTGGAAAGACGCAGCCCTTGACAGGCTGGGCATCAGCGGGTATCTCAAATTTCACCACCTTGCTGCTCGCGGAGCACACCTCCTCCTGGCTGGTGCCGTTTGCGGCCAGCAGCACACCAGACCGCCCCAGCTGGCTTGCTGCCATGCCCGTCACCACCTTGCCGCAGTTGCTGTCACCCATGAGGCTCGTAACCGGGTAGCCCTTGCTCACGACGCCATCGCCACCAGACACCGACGTGACCGTGGCAACAAGAGACCCACTGACGGGTGACTTGAGGGTGAAAGTGCAGCTCAGGCGGCCATTGGCTGGGATGGTGACTGTGTTTTCGCCCGTTACGGCCCCAGGCGTGGTGGAGTTGACGCCTGGGCAGTCTGCCACTGCCTCGTCTGTTGCATCGCCGCTGCCCATGGTGTCCATAAGGTTGACGATGACGCCATCCAACTCAGCAGGGGTTGGTGAGTTGTTGATGACGGTAACGGTCCCAGTGTAGTCAGTGGCCTGCAGGGGCAGCAGCACACGCCACGTCAGCAGCAGCAGGAGACACAGGTGCCAGGCATGCGCAGCTCGCACCTAGCAACAAGCCATGGGGCCGTGTTGTTATCGACATGCATGGTTTGTGATGAATCAACTGTCGTGAACACGCCAGCATGTTGAACAAGAGCGCATGCTGTGCAGGGCTACTGGGGAGCTGCACACCCCAAGCCACTCCACCCACGGCTTCCTCAAACCCTTCCCCGTGTCCCAATGCCACTCACCGGCTTTGTCTTGCTCCAGCTGACCTTGAAGCTCACAGAGCCTGCCTGGCCGGCTGTGTACGTGGCATTGTCAGCAGGCTCCACAGACAGCTGCCATGCAGGTGTTGCTGAGCGCTGAGACTGGACGCCACTCAGTGCAACAGACAGGCCTGCAGGAGGCGCTGCAGTCGGTTCATCGACTGGTGCCGATGCTACCACTGAACCTGTCGACCCTGTTGCGGTGCTGCTGCCGCTGCCAGCGCTGCCGCTGCCACTTGTGCCGCCAGATGTAGGTCCTGTTGTAGGTGCTGTTGTGCTGCCGCCAAGGGGCGGGGCTGAGTTGGACCCTGAGACAAACTCATCAGGCGGCTGGGGGCAGCTGGGGCCTGTCACGAAGAAGTTCGCGGTGCTCATGCCCTGCGCGCTGCCTGCAGCGTCCTGACCAAACTGGGCCCCCACGGTCTGAACGACCTGCGCACATGCACACACAAGTTGGACACAGTATTGCAGGGGTCAGCGGTGACTTGATGTGCAGCACATCAGACATGCACGTAAGTCCCCAGATGCTTTCATCCAGGAGCAATTGTGGACTTCACCTGCCTCTGTTCATACAAGAGGGCACACAAATGTGTGCATGCAGAGCTGACAACAGCGCGTGCAACCCAGCAGCAGCAACAGCAGCTACTGCAGCAAGCAGGCACGCTTGCCTTCTGGATGCCGCAGGGAGCCCCTTGCTTGGGTGTGAAGCGCACGTCGAAGTTCCAGGTGGCGGGGCTGCACACAGTGGTGGGCTCGTTGGAGTCGAACGAGGGCGCAACACCCGTGACTTGCACCAGGTCAAAGTAGTTGGTCGCAAAGGTCTGGTACACCCTGGCGCACGCCCCACGGGCCCCCGACACGTCCGCCGAATCAAACCCGAAGTTGACGGCCACGCCCTCGGTAGCTGTCCGCGCGCCAAAGTCAGACACAGTGGTCGCGCGCCCCAGCAGGAAGTTGGCCTTGCCGCCTTGGTTGTAATTGACCATAAAGGCGCAGTCGACACGGGCGCCTGGGGCCAGGATACCAGGCAGGCCGGGCCTACAGCCCAGCGGCACTGCTGCGTTGTCAACCACGACGAAGACCTCATCCACACGCAGCGCCCCAATCGTGGACGGGTTGCTCACGCTCACCACCCCCTCAAGCTGGTACACAGGGGCATCGCTGCCTGCAATGGCCTGTGGCGTTGCGGTGACTGTGTAGCGGCCCAGTATGCCGCTGCTGCCCTGAGGGACGGCCTGGCTGGCAGGCGTCAGCTGGCTGCTGACAGTCCATGCAAAGGTTCCGCGGATGACTGTCCGTGTGACAGTGGCTGTGATCACAGGTGTGATGGTCATGAGGTTGAGCGTGGGGGCTGGGGCAGGCAGCACGACTGGCTGCGGCACAAACTGGTTCAGGTTCTGGTTGACTGGTTTGGGGCACTCTGTGGGCGTGGCCTGCAGGGTGAGCGTGTTGGTCTGTGTGCCACCAAAGCCTTGTGTGGTGCCGGCTGTGCTCTGCAGCTGCAGCGAGGAGGTACACGTGGTCTGCGCAACAAGCAGGCAGGCGGGTGACACCCGTGGGTGGCAAGCCGTGTTAGTGTGTGGGCACGGGCACAGTTGCTGAGTGCTGATAACACTTGGGAGCATCACTAGGTAGGAACAACAGCAGGGTGCTGACTTAGACCCAGTCAGGCCTGTGAGATGTAAGGAGCATCAGCCAGCTTCCCCTTTATTGCCGATTGCACAAGTCAAACAAAGCAGGAGCAGGAGGCTTACCGTGACGCCGCTGGCGCATGCAGCTGGCTGTGTGCCGTCGCCCACCCACCCTCCGCCGAAGGCCACCGTGAAGGTCTGTGGCGGCAGTGGGGCGTTGCTCTGCTCATTGCCACAGACCTGCTGCCCTGCTGGTAGGCCCCCGACGGTGGGCACGTAGAACGCATTGCCGACGGGCGTGCTGCACGTCACCGACCACAGCGCGCAGTTGTTGATGGTCTGCCAGCGCTGCGGTGCTGCAAAGTTCAGCACAAGGCCTGTGAAGGTGGCCTGCGTGCCGAGCCAGCTGCTGCTGATGATGGTGCACGGCTGGGTGAAGTCCATGCCCCAGCTCGCGGCAATCGGCATCATGTTGACCATGCAGTTTATGGAGCCCGAGGCAGGGACCACTAGCCAGTTGTTGTTCCCGCCCCACGTCCCTGCGCTGCCGCCGACCTGACTCCCACAAGGCAGCATGATGTTGCCGCCCCAGGGGCACGCCAGCTGAAGGTTGGACAGCGCGATGGGCGCTGTAGCGGGGTTGGTGATCGTCAGCGTGAAGCTCGCTTGGAAGGTGGCAGACGTGACAGTGCGGGTGAAGGTGGCCTGTGCTGGGATGGAGGCGCCACTTCCCCAGGGCACCAGCACTGAGGAGGCAGCGGTTGGGGTGAGGGTCTGGGACCATGCATAGGTCAGAGACGTCTGCAGGTTGGGCTGATCGATGGTGAAAGCGGGCTTGACGTCACAATCAACGACGCTGAGGGTTGCAGAAGCCTCCGCCTTGTATGTGCGCTGGTCCTGCCCGGCCTTGCCAGCTGTCAGCGTAGCTGCGTTGGTGATCTGCAAACACGGGCGCAGGAGCAGCAGGAGCAGCAAGCCAAGTTTGAGGTGGCGTCCCCGCGTACAGACGCAACACCAGATACCGAAGTCACGCTGCGATGACAGCATGATAACTGGTACAGCCGTTGCGCAAACACTGCCGGGCATGCAATTCACTTGCTGTGCTGGCCTATGCAACACACCTATGGCAAGCATGTGCTCTGCCGTGATGCCACCTTGTGCTGCCACTGCATTGATGCAGTTGACAGCGACAACTCACCGCTGCTCCCTGGAAGCACAGCAGCGTGTTGCTGATTGTGTAGGTGTACCGGAAGGTGGTTGGCCCGGAGATGGTTGTGCCAGAGTTTGGGTATGTACCAGAGGTGACAGACGTGCTTGGGGGCGTGGTCAGCCAGTTGCCGACAGGGAAGTAGGTGCTCCATGTCGGCCATGTGATGACATCAGTCAGGGTGGCAGTGCCACGGACCTCCTGAGTGTTGCCTGGGCTGAATGTGATAGTATACGGGTTGCCTGAGACAGGCGGCGCTGGGGGTAGGTATGTGCAGGTTGCCACAATGGAGCCCTGCGCTGCTTCGGTTGGGCCGCTGGGCACTTTGGTCCACGCCACGTTTGTGAAGGTGGCTGTGTTGCCGACAACCTGTCCTGAGACGATTTGCTGGCCTGAGCTTGCGTCTGCGACAGTGACAGACTGCGGCTGTGTGGAACCACTGCCTGGGCAATTCACTGTGAAGGACAGGGTGGCTGCAGGACTGCCGGCGGGCACCCTGTTGATGGTGATGGTGTACGGGATGTCCACCGAGAACCCCCGACTGACCTGTAGAAGGAGCAGCAGCAGACATGCAGCTTGTGGGGCCCTGGTCTTGGACTACAGGCTGGCAACCCGTGCCATGCAGCACGCGACCTCTGCTACGCCACTGCAGGATGTGGAGCACCCGTATGTTCAGGTGTAAAACTGGGTCTAATTTGGTGGCAGCAACTGCAACATCGAGGCAGGTATGCACTGCCTGCTGCCCTCAGTACTGCGCACACCTTCACCCCCAGTGCGCACAGAGGCAACTGCCCATACATGACATGCCGCCCAGCCCCTTCCACCAGCGCACTCTGGCTGTTGCTGAATGCTTGACGCGCCCAGTGCTGTGCCTACTGCCCTGTTTGGCACAACTGTACAGAGGTTTGGCTCTCATTTTGTGAACTCACTGTGATTGCTGTAGAACCACCACCCCCACTGGCGCTCCCAACGCTCTTGGTTATGGTCCAGTCATATGTATACACCAGAGACGGACTTCCAGCACTGAACGCTATTGTCTGTCCATCGGTAGTCACGAACAAGCCGAAGGCCACCACTGCAGGGAGCAAGAACAGATGCAAGACATGCAGTTGGGACCAGCATGCAACACAACCTGACAGCCTTGTTGTGACTGAGGCAGCCAGCCCGAGAAACTGCCTGCTGCTGCGTGGATGAGAGCTTAAGACGCATGCAAGACAGACGGGACGGAGCTGGATGCTAGTTGAGCTGCAGCTGTCGGGTATGCTTTCGTCCATCACACTGCTCGGCTTGCCGGTGCATGCGCTTCCTGCGTCCACACCGGCACGTTGTGCATTTGTATTACCAACGAAACGCACCTGCAATCAACAGCAAGCCATGCTGATGTGCAGCTGCTCTGTTGAAGAACTTGCATTCCTTTGACCCTCTTTCGGGCCCCATCGCCAGCGTTCACACTGAAGAACACTAAGTCTCAAATTAAATAAGGAGTATTTCGAAGAAATGCGGGCATTGACGACATGGCTTGATCAAGTATAGGATAATCAGGACGTGGACGAAATTGGAGTGTTTTGGTTCCAATCCACTCTATCAGAGTTGTAATGTTGGTTTTAGTTGCAGAGTGTTGCATTGCGACACTGAGCGGACCGGTGTGCCCCGGTATGACAATGACGGATTTCGGGACGCTACCTCGAGTGACCATGCCGGTTGGAGCACGGTAAATACCACGCAACTTGCTGAGTAGTAACTCGTCATTGTGTCGTCGTCTTTGACTTGGTTGCCCGCCGAGCTTGCCAATGCGCAAGGAGACCAGAAAGTGTAGCCAGAGGGGCCTGCTTCTCTCAGGGCTTGTGATGTTGCCATTGACTGAAGCTGCCATTGACACACGACGACAACCATACACACATACTGGTTGTTCCCCCTAATTGGTAAGGTTGTGACGTCGTTGAGGTGCAGTAGCTTTGGTGGAGCCGTATCTGCTGCACATCTGCCAGAATAGATGCCGATGCTGCTTTCCACATGGCTTGACGTACCGCACAAGCTTCGTTTATCAGCTGGCTGACTAATTAACACTATCATAATCGTCAGAAAGGCAAGGTCTGTTATGTTGCAACTGCAGTGCTGTGAAGCACACTATTGACCAAGGGCGTGTTTGCTGGTAGCTGGATGCCCCATGAGGCATCATCATACCTTGATCAAAAGTTATTTTGTTGATGCCTGCCAACATCTATGCTCAACCAGAGGGTCCGGTGCACATGCTCATGTAGCAGTATGCCAGCCTGGCAGGCCCACCGAAGTAGCCCACTGTGGCAAGACCCATGCCGCTGCTTGTGAGGTCGGCGAAGTGTGACTGTGTTGATGATGGTAATGCACACGTGTTTGAATGAGCATCGATATCAGCAGCAGCAGCAGCGGCAAGGGCGGCGGCAGCAGCAGCAGGTGGGAGCTAGGTCAGGACCCACGGTTTCGACACTTCTCCGATGTTGTTTTGAGCGAGCAAGAGCGTGTTTCCAGGCTCACTCCAAGTGGACCTGTGAACCTGTATATTGCTGGTGCTGATAACCATCCAAGCCTCAAGACAACTAAACACAGCTGCAGGCACGGTACACATGAGAGTTGCAAGGCACGCAGTCACAGCACCTTCTCCACACTGACTGCAGCTGCTCTGTGGCCGCAGAAAGGAACGTACTGGGGGCCTTCCAGGGCATTCACCAGGAGTGGTGTGGAGTCTGCACAACATTGGCAAGCTTAGCCTAGCTAGTTGATGGTGAAGGGCTTGGTCCATGTGTTGCCCTGGATATGGGTCATCTGATCATGGTGAATGCAAGGCAGGAGTGCTGCTTTCACCTGCAACAGGTGCTGTCGGAAGCTGGCTGGACACCAAGGTCTGCCTAGCCATGCTGCACTGCTGCTGAGCACACGCTTGCTCAAGGCAGGGGTCTCACTGCTGCGATGACCAGCAGGAGTGCTGTCTCAGCAAGCGGGTGATGAGCACCAGGAGCGCCACCACACAAACCACTCTCCTGTGAGGTTGTGAGCGGGCTTTGTTGTGAGAAGTCAGCAGAGGCTTGCGAGGGCAGCAAGCCCTCGTGTCAAAAAGGCACCAGGAATCTGGTGTGGGGCCTGTGTGGGGGCTTGCAACCTGCAATCTCCTTGTGCTGTGTGCATTCTGAGCAGGAGGCAGCGACCGATGTTTTGGAGACTGGTCTCTGCCCCTCACTGCTTTGCTGACGGCTCTGGTGCAGCGGCGGTCAGCTCAGAGTCTGCAAGTGGATTGTCGCTGCACGCTGGGGGCAATGTGATCGTGCTGCAGTGCCTGGTGTTTCTCTGCCAGGCTGAGAGGAGTGAGCCCACTGATTCCTGCTGTGACAGGTCACATGCTGTTTATATTTAGTCCTTTTCTATGTGTCACACACAGAAGTGGTACTTGTGCCCTACTGCCTCTTTCTCACAGAAACACCCGGACACAAAGAATTGGAGTCACACCAGTGGGTTCAACCTCAGCCCTACTCACCACCAAGACACCCTGCTCAGGTCACAACTAGCCTGCCTGTGTCATGTCCGACCATCTTGTTGTGAATCGGGTCACCAAACAAGTGTGAAGGGGCCAGCCAGCATGGCTGGTAGCCAGGGTTGAGGTGTGCAAAGTCGCTCAGACGTCTGCTGTGATTGCAGCATGCCAGGCTGGCTGAAGACCTGCTTGAAGAGGAACCTAAGACATGCAACTGGGAAGCACGGAATCAGTGTGTTGAGCTTCTGTCTGTCGGTTGTGGCTAGTGTGCACTAGATACCAGGTCATGGCTGGAGCATCCTGCCCAGGTGATCTCAGGTGACCTGCGCTCAACATTGGACCAGTCCATTCAACCCATGGGCAGCGACGCAGTCGAGAATTGCTGCCTCATGTCAGAGCTGTGGGTATTGCAACCAAATTCGTAGCGTGGGTACTCTAGCTGACAGTTGCAGTTGCGGTTGCATGCCTTGTCGGTGTGCCTTGCTCTTGCTCTACATGTCACTGCATGTGATAAGAAGCACCAACGTAAGTTCTATGAACGGGAATCGATTGCGCATCGTGCAGGAAAAGCAGGCGTAAAGACCTTTTAAACCCAGGCAGGCTGGATGATGCAGCCCTGCACTCAAGACGGAGCCCGGCCAGAAGCTCGTTATTCTTCGGATTCATTCTTCAAGCTCTCTATTGGTCCTTAAACACCTTCGATAGAACAACGTAGTAGTTCTGTGAGCTCACCCACAACGTTCTGGTCCTCCCATTTGCTTGAACAACGAGCGTAGATCGAACTCGTTTCACATCAATATTCGAACGAAGTTGACGATGATGGCAGGTGAGCGTCAGATGAGCTAGCTGTGGACAAGGGGGATGGTGTTGGGCGTTTTGGTTGGCTACGTGTGTTGTCTGTGTCAGGGCTTGTGCTGCTTGTGTGGCTTTATTGTGGGTTGACAAGCTCTTCAGGCGCCCACACAAGTGCATGTCGGCAGTATGATGGGGGCTGCCTCGCACCCCCCCCCTCGCTGCTCCAGCTGTCTCTGACTGTGTGGCTTGCGATCGTGGCCGCAGGTTGCAAGAACATGTGCATCGTCCTGGTGGTAGTTGCAATCAGTCTCCCAGTCTCGCTGTGCGCCCCAACTTTGGAGGTACGTTCAGGTTGATTAGACAAGGCCAGCTCGCGCACAGCTGCTGCCACCGACGCGGCACCTCCCGATATCTGCTTGGACCAATATGGAACCTTTGTTAGTAGCAGTCTGCTTTTGACGCAACATTGCTTTCCGGAACGTTGTGGCCTCACGTCAGCTCAGTCAGACAGCATGATGATGTGTGAAGGTGCAAGGTCCAAGACACGCATCATCATCATCATCATCATCATCTGTGACGTCATAGCTGCGTGCTTCTGCACCATTGGACTCACCGGATGCACCGTGTTTGCTGTCCCCCTTGCAGCTGGGCAAGTGGAACGCCCCATACCTGTATGAGGCCACAGGCGTGCCTGCTTCTGCTCTGATCGGCAGTGGCAGCAGTGCCCTGATGGATGGTGGCAGCGCAGCCCCTTCTGCCGAGCCCCTGTTCCCTCTCGTGGGCTATGATGTCAAGGCCCAGTGCAAGGGCCCCAACGCCCCAGCACTGGACCCCACCCAGGTGAAGCCCGGGACCTGCCAGTACCGTGCCAACAAGGACGGCACCTTCACCTACTGGGAGAAGCAGCCTGGAGACTGGGCCCGCATGAGCAACTGCTACTGCTACGCCCTGGATGTCTTCAAGGCCGCTTGGTGCCAGCCCGGCGCTGCTTCTGGTGTCGACGTCGAACCCAACAGCATGTCCTGCGCAGTCCTGAAGAAGGCCCTGCTTGCTGATGGCGCCAAGGAGGTGACAGCAGCACAGGCCCTCAACACTCAGGCACCCACCGGCCACTACATCGCAATGCTGATGAGGCCCCAGAGCAGCTGCAACTTTGCGCGCTGCCAGCCTGACTTCCACTTCATGCGCAAGGACTCCAACGGCCTGTGGTCCCACAAGGCCGGAGAGGCCCCAGCTGCCAACAAGGACGTCAACGGAGCACTGATTAAGGACCCCAAGGCTGCTAAGATCTCTGGCCAGTACACAGGTGTGGGGCCCAGGAGCTGCAGTGCGTGCATGTGTGAATGGGGTCCGGCTGGCACTCGTGCAGCACCACTGGGCAGCTGTGTGGCTTTACCTGACTGTTGACGCAGTTGTCCGCAACGATGCAGTTGTATGTTTCTGTTGTGCCCAGCTGTGCCCAGCTGTCATACAGAGTGACCACATCATCCAAAACGCAGCCAGTCTGACCGTGCCGTTGGATTGCTCTTGTGTCGTGCCCGCAGAGTTCTGCGGCTACTTCCACGTGGAGCCCTCCAAGATGAACATCGGCACCATCCCAGTCCCCAACCTGGTGTCCAAGGGTGTCCAGAAGTGGAAGAGCAGTGGCCTGAAGGTCTCTGTACAGCCACTGGCCTACAACGCAGCAGTCGACGCAGTGGATGCCATGGCAAACTATGCAGCAGTTCAGCAGCGCCAGTTTGCAGTGCAGCGCGGCGAGGTGGCCCCAGGCGGCAACCGCAAGCTGCTCGCCCTCAGCGGTGGCTTGTGAATGCGCACGTGAAGCAGCAGCAGGGGCAGCGCAAGGGGTGTGCCATGTTCGCACACCACTTCGCTGTCGTTTGCTGCAGCAGTCGTGCTGTTGCCATGACCCTTGACCCGCATGCATCCCCTTTTACCCATCGCGATCAGAGCTGGCAGCCAGCCCTTATGGATGCTGTGCCAGCGCCTGAGTCGCCTACCAGCGCCCCCCTGCCCTGACAGCATCTGGCAGCCTGGTGCTGTTGAGTTTCACCAGGTGCAGCAGCCTAGCTGCTGCTGCCAGAGACACGCGTGTGTCGTGCTGTCAGCGTCCTCCACTCCTCCACGCAAGCACAGCAGCCCCTGCCTTTGCCGCAGTTGCTCTGTGTTGACTGCTGCTGTTGGGCTTGTTTGCATACTCCTGTGTTGATGACTACATGACTGCTGACCTGCACACACAGAGTTGCAGCAGAACGTACATGGTCCTTTTTGTTGTATATCAGCACTCACACGCACTGCCATAATGAGATTCTCGAACTCGGATGTTGCCTGCATGTGCCTTGTTTGGATTGCTTTCCTTACTTTGCAGCATGCAGGCCTGGGGATGTGTGTGCATGTAGCATTTGTGGCTGCATGGTTCCGCAACGACTTTTTGTTAGGCCAACGAGTTTTGGTTGGTTGTGCTTGACTGCAGTTATTCTTTCTCTGTGCCTGGCACAGTGCTTTTCTGGCTGGTGCTGCTGTGCACATGGCATCATGTGCTCAGCAGAGCCGGCAGACAGTATGCGGCAGTGAATGTGCGTGTGTTCACGTGTTGCGCATTGCTGGAGTGGTGGAGTGCCGCCCGTGTTGGCCACTCCCTCTCATGCGTGTCTGCTTTGGCTGCACAGCTGGTGGCTGTAGCCTGCAGCCCCAGCTGGCCACCGGATACCCCGCCTGTGTAGTTGTTGGATATGGCCGTCCCTGGTGTCTGGGTGCTCTGCCTGTGTCCTCACCCTGTGGGTGGGGCCGGCAGGCACTCAAGTGGGACTTACCCTCGCTGCTGTGCAGTGGGTTCTCGTGCACGACAGCCTGCTGTGCAGGCTGTGTGCATGGTTTGGTTGTTGCATAGGTTTCTGATATTCATTCCCCCGTGGCGGGTCGGCATGCCCTGCGCTGTGCTGGCAGTCATTGCCATTGAAAGCACAGCCTTCATGCTCACCTCGAGCAGGCTGCCCCTGTCACACCCCAGCCGCGCAGCTATTTGCGTGTGCATGGGACTGCTTTTGCATCAGTCAAGGCGCTCGCAGCCTGCTGGTGCTGCCACCCCTGGTGCCAGCACGAGCACAGCTGCAGTGCTTGCCTTTTCCGAGGCCTGTTCCGAGATAGCTTGGTCCTGTCGGCAGTTCATAGCCACAGGGTCTCCTCCACCTGGCATGCACAGCAGCTGTATTCAAATGGTTGCTGGGCTGCCGCTATTCTTCCCCCCTATTTGCTTTCAGTCGCTTTTGTCCATTTTATGGCGGGTGTACGATTCACACCCTGCTGTCCCTCCTGTCACGCTCCAGTTTTGCCCATCCCATCTCCACTAGAGGGTCCGCCCTTTTCTGTCTCTGGAAGAGTGTTTCGCTCTCAGCGTCAACCTCGTTGTATGTCCTTGCCCCCTTTGCACTTCATGTGGTGTGGTAGGTATGGTCGGGTGCTTTCATAAAACAGTAGGCCGCCAAGCTGGCTGCCCAACGTATGCCTGGTGTTGCGCCCCGGAGCACGGTCCTAGGCCCCCCTGTGTGCCTGTCTACA
>QAXK01008407.1:0-17362 GCA_004335735.1 Chlorella sp. KRBP
TGGCTGTATCCCGGTGGGTTACGCCACTCTTGTTGTGGCGAACGTGCTCACGTGTAACACACACTCCCCAAGTAGTCTGTGGCACCAACAGCCAACATATTGCTGAGGTTGGAGCTGTGCTGCGCTGCAGGCTGTGGCTGAGCTTGACCTGGGCACCTGCACAGCAGCACTGGTGCTGGATCGGCTGGACAACGCAGCAGCAGCTGCACACCAGACGAAGGCGGACAACAGGAAGACAGCAGCAGAGAGGGCTCTGGAGAGCCCCAGCCAGACGGCTGCGCTGCTCATGATGAGGGGTGTCCGCTCGGTGGCGCTGGCTGCACTGCCTGGTACGTCTCACACGCACCTGCACCTCGCTGCAAACGTGCTGAGGGGCCTGAACGGTGCTGCCATGCAGCCCCTTCAGACACGAGACAGCAGTGCCAGCATCGGCAGCGGTGCTGCGCAGGCACCAGCTGCTGACGACACGTTGCTTCCAGCAGTGCCCAATGGGCCTTTAGCCTTGGGTGAGGCGGTCTTAGCAGCACAGAGGCGTGGTCTGTCAGGTTTCGAGCTGCAGGCCCTGCGGGAGGCTGGCATGGTGGTGTATGGCTTGGCAGCAGTAGTGCCGATAGACGAGGCATCTGGTGGCAGCAAGGGCAAGGCCCAACGCAAGAGCTGAGCTTCTGCTTTGGCCAACACGGATTGGGATGTAGTTCACGTGCACAACAGCTCTGCTTCCTCGTCAAAGGGATCAAGGTAGCAATGCTCAAAGCTGCTTTGCTTGCTGGACGCATCCGTCGCCATTGATTGTTGGCTCAGCCAGTTTGGTTCAACCCCAGCAGTCTTGTCTAGGTGACAGAGACCATGACATGGAGACACCAGAAAGCGTGATTGGAGCGTGTAAAATTTTATGGTGGACCTCTGGGGTATAGCTCCCTGCTTGATGAAACGGCAGGCCAACTTCAGGCTGCCAGATCTCTGCTGACATGTTGCACAGGGCACTTGCCCGACACGGCGAAGCCTTCTGCACACAAATGCTACGTCAAAAGTAAGCTCAAAGATACGAGATCAGAGAGGGTGATGGCTCAATGCGCCGTTGAGGAGCCCAAACTGCACTTCCGTGGTTCAGGTTTCAAGTCAGGGCCACGTGATCGGGCTTGACCCACGTGGGCGTTGACCGGGAAAGGTACACCTACAAGCAAGGTTGCACTGCGACTACAAACACATTATTCGCTGCTACGGACCTGCTGTCAGCGAGGCACAAAGATTGCGGCCAGTGTGCCCGACAGCTCAAGCTGCACCGTCTACATCTCTCGTGTACTCATAGTGCGTTGTCTAGCAACTTTTTTGCTTGACATTGTGCGCACAGCCTCAATACACGTGCTGAGTGCAGCTTCGGTGAGTGTTCACGTGGGCCACTGCTCTTGCTGGTACGCCAGTCACGTGGATGAACCATTTGGAATAAAGGTAGCTTGTCATTGTCGTCTAAGGCTTGCGTCGGCGAGTGCGGCGCTGCGACCAGAGTGCTGGCAGCATTCTTCACTGACGGTCGCCATCTACGGGTGCAACGTGCACCTTAACCATGACTTTCGCATTGGATATTCAGACATCAAGGTTTCCTTGTTCGGTAAGTGCGTCATGCTTGATGAGCTGATTGCACTGCCCACGTGCTTACCACAGGTCATGCTGGGCACTCATTGGCAGAACCCCTTTTGATAGGTTTGTTGCTTTTTGTACCCCAGCTGACTGCGTCGCTCATCTGCCGCTGGTGTGTGTTTGCTCAATCACTCAACTCGCAGGGCGACATGCACCCATGCAGTCTCCTGGGCACGCTGGTGGGTGGTCCTCACGGTTTCAGTGAGGCATATCAACTGCAAAAGACGTGCTTCGACGTCCATGAGCCTGGTTCGCCCCAGGTGGCAGACTTGCGGTGCACTGGATCCTTGGGGTCTCGTATGCAAGCAGATATCAGGGTGCTGTCCGGCAGTAAGCGGTCCTGTGAGGGTTACTCATCACTCCAGGACGAGGCAGAAGCTGATGATGCCTCCATGGTGGGTACCTGGTTGTGGCAGTTGCAGTTGCTGCAGATGCTGCAGTGGGATGCCTCAGCTGAAACTAAGAGCTTGATCAAGGTGCTTGGGCTTGCAACGCACCGTACACTGTTCCACACGATGCAGCGAGCTATTGTTTGTGCAGCAGTGCATGCTGGCGTGCTCACTCCTGTGGTCTGTGTCTGCTTTGCTGCTGCAGTTGAGCTGCAGGGGCAGCGGCATGATGTGCAGGTCTGGCAGCGTGAGGAGCTTTTGTATCAAGCGCGTTTGCTCCATTGCCAGCGCAGATGCTCTGGACTCCCACTGCCCATCAGCATACCAGCAGCAGCAGACCTCAGTGATGATCCCCGTTCCAGGCAGCACCAGCAGCCTGCAGCAGCCCCCAGCTGGCTCACCAGCCACAGCAGGCCCCGCCAAGCGCAGCAGCAAAACCGGCAGCAGCAGCAGCAGCAGCCAGGACATCAATGGGCCCACAGCAGCAGCCGGCTCAGGCTTTGTCCAGGAGGTGGTCTCTCCTGCCGCCGCCAGCGGGCGCAAGCTTGCGCCGATCAGGACCAGTGTCGCGCCTCGGGTGCCGCGCATGCGCCTCAACGGCCGCCTGCTGTCCCCAGAGGAGGCCCAGAAGCACCTGGCAGCAGTTGCAGCAGCAGCTGCAGCAGCAACAGCGAGCAGGTCCCTGTCTCGTGCACAGAGCCCCGCTGTGACTTGCCCAGGCAGGTCCTCCCCTGCTGGCCCCTGCAGCAGCAGCATGAGCCTCAGCGCTGGCAACGCCCCCTGCAACAGCGCAGGCAACAGCAGCGGCATGTGCTGGACCTCCTCCAAGCTCCCCCTGACAGCAGCCGGACCCAAAGCAGCTGGGCCCGCAGGGGCAGCAGCTGCTGGGCAGGCAGGCCAGGCCATGTATGCGCCTGCAGCAGCAGCAGCAGGCACAGTGCTGGGCGGCAGCCGCGTCCTGTCCGCGCTTGACGTCCTGCCAGAGAACTTTATACCCACGCCTGAGGGCAACTGGCACACGCTTGCGTCGACGCTGGAGGACGGCTGCTGCGCTGCCACCAGCGAGCGCTGCGCGTCCCCACTGGTCTGCAGCAGCTACACAGAGCTGCTGCTCACAGAGGAGGCCAGCGCAGCTGGCCTGCCTCCTGCTGCTGCCACCACAGCGCATGAGGGTACGTCCTTCACCGCACGCAAGGCCGGCACCTTTCGTGGCCCCCAGAGCACAGCATCCCTGCTGCCACGCCCCACTGCAAACACAGCAGAGAGTGCAGGAGTGAGTGCGTTTGCGGCACCTAGCGCTGTGCCCTGGGGCATTCAGCAGCAGCCTGGTGCAGGACACCCCATCATGCTGCCCTCTGCTGGCAGTGTGTCAGACCCAGCAAGCTTGGAGCTGAGCAGCAGCTGCCCTGTGCGCATCCCGATGCACAGCGGCAGCAGCTGGAACAGCAGTAAGCTGCTGACTGGCAGCATTAGCGGCAGCAGCGGCAACAGCACCCTCGCCACCAGCCTGGCACACCAGGGTTCAAACGCGGCGACAGATACAGAGTGCGGTGAGCGCCTGAGTGCCTGGGGTGTGCCGCAGCAGCTGCAATCGCAGCAGCAGGGGCTGGTGACCTTCAGCAGCCTTGCCAGCGGCAGCAATGGGGGCTTTGTGCCCTCTGCTGCTTGGGGCAACACCAGCAGCGCCCCTGCTTCTGTAGGTGCGCCAGCTGGCATGCCAGCAGCTATGACAACCTGGAAGCCTGCCTTTGTGCCTGCATTCGCACCTGCAGACACACTGGCAGGCGACAGCAGCACTGCTGCCGTGGTCGGCACAAACATGGTCCCCACCCCTGGACTGACTGCAGTCGGCAGCGCGCCTGCCCTGCCCACGCTGCCGCTGCTGCAGCAGCAGCGTGCGCCCATGCACAAGGCCAAGGGCACTCCCAGCAGGACCAAGAAGCAGGGCAAGGCCCCTGCTGGCAGCAAGGGTGTAAGCCACACACCTGTCCTGCAGCAGCCCCGGCAGCTCCCAGAGGCGGCCCTGCTGCAGCAGCAGGGGCAGCTGCAGGCTCAGCAGATGGTGGCTGTGCTGGACGCGGGCCAGCAGGTGGTGCTGTCCCAGCAGGACCTGATGGCAGTCCTGCAGCAAAACATGGCAGCAAGCTTTGCATCAGGCTACATGATGGCCTCATCCATGCAGGCGGGAGGCCCGGGGGCCGCACCTCAGGTGCAGCTGCAGCCCCAGCCACCGTTGCTGAAGCCTGTGGCAGCCCCTGGCGCCTTTGTGATGCCTCCTGCAGCTGTGACAGATGGACTGGAGGCTCCTGTGGTGACAGCAGGGCTGCTGGGGTGTGTGCTGGGCTCGACAGCACGTGGTGGCGCGGTTGCTGCTGCTGGTGCTGGGCTGCATACCACTGCTGCCGCAGCAGCAGCACTGGGCAGCAGTACAGACATGCCACGGCTTGTTGTCAACCATGGAGTGGATGACATACTGCCCTCGCTGCAGGAGCTGCTGACAGACTGCTGCTGAGGCGTTCTCAAGTTACAGGTGGTGCTGCATCCTAGTTCATGGGCTCCAAGGGTGGGCGTGGGCTGGATGACTTTCAGCATTCATTCAGGGCGTTTGTCTGTGGCTGTTTGCAAGCCCACATCCCATGCTGCTGTCATGGAGAAGAAGGTGCTTCGCGCCTTGCTGTTGGATGCGTCTGCCCGCGAATCGTTCTGAGGGCAGCTTGAGTGTTGGCGGGTGTGTAAAGCTGACAGCGCTTGACCCGCCCATGCTGCCAGCTGTGTGTGTTGCGCAATCAAAGATCGGGACTTGCCAAGTGCAGTGCGTCCAGTCATGCAGGACTCCACTGCATGGCATCGATGGGTGGGGTCTGTGGGGGCTGTTGGGTTGGCATTTGCAAGGGCGACTTGCTGCTGCATCCGATGCATGATGCACACCCGGAACGTGTGCTAGTTGTGATGAGCTGCGCCCTTGTTGCATGTGCTGCCTGAGCAGCCTTGGAATTGAAATGTTGCATGGTGCTAAGGTATGAGCTTGTGTGGATTGTGCTTTGCTTGATATCAGGGTCTCATCTTGTGCTGCACTGAAGTCACCCTGCCATTGCTGCTGCCGCAAGCCAGATTGCGCCTGCACAGCAAGCATATTGCATCCCTGCTTGTTGCATGTGCATGGGCTGCACGGTTGGTGGGCGTAGGGTGTGCACAGGCCTGCATGTTGATAGCGCTGTGTTGACAACAATGTGCATGCAATTCAGCCAGTACACCACAGCAGGACGGTGTGCCACACAGGGCGAGCGTGTGTGCCTTGGGCTGCGAGCATCAAGACATGTCGGCATCACTCTTTTTGGGGTCCTGGGCCTTGCAGGACCATCATGATGTGCTTTGCGCGCACATTTCACACCTGACCTGGGAACATGTGCAGCACAGCATGACTTGTAGATTTTCCTGCCGCTTTGCAAAGGTTGCATGTACGTTGGGTTGCGTGCCTTTCCAGGCGCTGTCCTGGCCTGTTGCTGGTGTGCGTGTCCACTTGGCTGATTGCGGACGCACCGTCCTGCCACTGCGCATGCACGCAAGAGTTGGATCAGATGTTGCGGCATGCTGACTGGTGACTTTACACCAGTCAACGTGGGCATGCCAAGCACATGCATTCAGGCACCCAGGACTTCCAGGGTTTGTACTGTACCACCGCAGCCCAGCTTTACAGAAGCTGTGCCTGGTGTTTGCAGTCATGCACTGGTCACTTTGAAGTAGGTTGTGTGGCAGAACGCGGAGGCGATGTAGTGTTCATATGGCAGTTTGATTTGGAGCACGCATGATTTGGATGGTATACATACGCCGCTTGTCACAGACAGGATGCTGCCCTTGCCAGTCCTGTTGAAGCGCAGCAGCCCTTTGACACAGGTTGTGTGTGTGTTGGGGGTTCCTACTCAGCCAGCATGGCGCTGAGACTGCTGCGGGTTTGCACTGTGTGCTTTACGGTACTGCTGTCCTTGCCAAAGCCTTCATGTAGCCCACCGCCTGGGGTCAAGTCTGCAGTCGTTGCTACCATCACATGACATATGTTGCCGCCAGGGTTCTAGCAATTGTCGTTACTTTCCGTGTTGGTTGATTGCCATGCGCCTAACGTTTTGTTGTGTTGTTCAGCAGGGTCAGCACAGGCAGGCCAGCACACCATGCCTTGTACAGCTTGTTTACTGGGCTAAGCCAGTGCAACTGTTGCATGCTCTGTGCGCACCCTGCTGCGAGGCCCCTAGCACTTCGTCCACAGTTGCTTAGACCATGCCGCAGCTGTCGCAGCTGTTGGGAATTTGAATGTGTGCAGACCTAGTCGGGCGCCCCTGCATGCAACAGCCGTGCTGGGCAAGCTGTGTTCCTACATGGCGCTAGCTCATGGGCGGCATGCGTCGCCCTTCGGACCACCTTTCTTCGTGTCTGGGCCTGCTGCTTGCTGGGCTGTTGTGGGATGCAGTTCTTGAGTGCTGCTTGTCAAGAACTACATTGCCACACTCACACTGTACAGGCCTTCAGGGTTGCTTGAGGCTTCAGGATGCCAACTAGCTGTTGCTTGCTGTCCACTTTGCGGTGGCGCCTGGCAAGCTTGTTGTTCAGGAGGGGTCGTGTGTCGGTGTGTGTTCCTGCTGTTGTGGTGTGTGCTCGCAACCTGCTCCGAAAGCAGGTCTATGTGCTGCTTGTGCAGTCATTCTAGTAGCAGACCCATCGTGATCTGCTGAAGGTTGGGGTTGCTGTACGTAGTGGTGTGCCGTTCGTACTTCCCGCGCTTCGACGCTGCAGTGCAAGTTGCTTGTTGCATGTTGGGCACTGCATGGCTAGCGTGCAGTGCCCGCGACACGTGCAGAGGTGTTGCCACAATCAAGCCGCTGTTGCTGCGGCCAAGCTATATGCACACTGTCGTCTGTCACATCCAAGCGCATGATTTCAGGGTGATACATCCACCTCTGAGGTATTGGACAGTTGCCTACTACGTTTGTTCCACCATGCGGTCTATTCAACAGAGCTGCGTCAGCGCAAGCTGGCCCAAGGCGCTTGCTGCTGCATTGCTGCCTCCAGTGCAAGTGCTGGGCCTGCACCTGTTCATTGCTGTGTGTGGAGCTACCACTAGTTGGTCGGTCCTGCATGTGAACTGCCAAATTCGTGGGGGCTCGTTGGGCAAGCGTACAGCGCCCCTTGTGGAAGCGCATAGATGGCATGTGGCTTCCCACATCCAAGGATCCAAAGCATGGCTGTTGTGTCGGTTGCAACCTAGACCAGCTGGTGCCCCAGCAGCAGCTGTGAGTGGGATCACATCTTTGTTCAGATGACCTGTTGCTAATGCTGGCGGCACTGGCTATCTCCCTCATGTCGTGGGTGAAACAGAAACCGCCTGGATGGGGTTGTGCCGATGCAGTCTGCACCAAGCCCCAGCCAACCGCTGAGCGGCTGTTGTGAGCAAGCACATGCACTTGCCTGATGGCATTGCAGTCGCAGCTCACACGTGTATCAACAGGCCTGGTTTGACTGTGGGGCCCCAAGCGTAGTGCTTGCACCTGCCATCTGATCCGTTTTGTTCCAAAGACTGCTGCCGCACGTGTGCTGCACAGTGTGCCAGCAGCGTGGCAAGCCTTGTGTGCATGTGTGGCTCGACTCTCCCTCGAGCTGGCCCCCACCGCGGCTGACACATGTTGCAATCACACATCGGTGCGTCAAGGCGGCTAGGTGAAGCACTACAGTGCTGTGTCACCATGGTGGCCCGCTTGCCGCAAGGTGGGGTGGTCATTTGGGGCCAGGTGACATCGCCCCATGTGGCTGCTCTGCATGGTGAAGAGGCTTGTCTCCTGCTGTTTTGGCCATTCTTTGCATGAATCAGTGTGCGTGCCTGCAGTCCTGCAGTTGTTCAGCTGCAGGACACTTCAGCGCGCTTGGTGTCACTTGACCGTCCTGTCTGTCTCAGGGTTCAGGCATTGGACATGGTGCATGCATGTATTAGGCATGGTGTACTGGTTACATAGAGCCTTGCAAACTGATGCTTGGCTTCAGCACACAGTGAGGCTGCGTCACAGCAAGGGTGGGGTTTTGCAGGTTACGAGGTACAGTCACCTGGCCAGCACAGCTGGCGGCATTGCTTTGCAGGGTTCCACATGCATGGCCTTTCCTACAAACACGCATTTCAAGCGGCATTTGATCTACCATACTGGCGTGTGTCGTGACAGCCTTGGAGCCTTGTTGGATGTATGGCACAGTCATTTCATGCTGCACGTGACCTTTTGCGGGCTTTGCAGGACACCCTGCCGAGGTCTGTGGTGGCATGCAGAGGTTGCAAGCAGAGTGGTTGCTGTTGTCAGATGTGGTTGTGTCCGAAGCTTTTGTGTTGTAGGCTCGGCCGTGCGTGACATAATATGACTGTTGTTGTGCTGAGCCGTGCTTGCATGGCTATTGACTCGCAGGTTGCAGATCTTGCACACGGTCAGCAGTTGCCACACTGTTGCACACAGTACCACCTGAGGTGATGCACATCGTCCACTCCTGCATCCTTCTCTCAGGCTGGAAACATCTGAAACAAAATTTGACTGGCTATTGCTGGTGCGTAGCCTTGATGTTTGCGATTAATGCAGATGCCTGTTTGCTGGGCTTGCACCCCTGTGTATTGCGTCTGCGCCTTCAGGCACGGTTTCTGGTAGAGTAGTGTAATGTCTTTGCAGTGTTCCCAGCAGTACCGTGCTGGACTGCTTTTCTTTGTCTGGCTGGCACTGGCAGCACAAGGAGCCGAGCAAATTCAGCCGCATGTATGCTGACAAGCAGTGGTCTGACCTCGCGTTGGTGGCTGCCCATGATTGCAGTTTGAAGTTCCAGGTGGCACTGTGCTCCTTCTGTGTCACAAATTGTGAGCAGACTGTGTACAACATGCGGGTGTGGTGTTGGGCCGTACACGTGCACCGGCCGTTCATGCCTGCAGTGATCGTTGTGTACATTCTGAGTGTGTGCGGGCTGCTGTCACCAGCCCAGCCATGCAACTGTGCGTGCAGAACTCAACTTGAAGATAAGCATATCTATACAGTGCATGTGTGTTTTGGGGTCTGGGTGGGGGATTGTGGCTCTGCAAGCAAGTGTGCAGCACATGCAGATGTGATGCTGTGTGTGTTGTGTGACCTGATCACCCACTTCGGTTTCTGGGCCTGGCTTGTACTTGCTTGTTGCAGCTTTGGCGATGCTCGCCTTCATCCATCACCTCCAGCATGTGCATGGGAGCGGTCCAGTCTTCTTCATCGCACTGGAACTCATGGCAGTCGGCTATGGGTGGCCATACTTCCAAAGTCGTACAGCATTTTGCAAGGTGGCTTGATCTTGTTTGACAGCTTCAACCTGAAGTACATGGAGCATGTCTTCTTGAGGTTCAGGGGCAGACATGCTGTTTGCTGTGTAACAAAACTGTGCCAAAGTGACCTGGCAGCAGGCTGGCCAGCAGCACATCAGCTGGCTGGTGCATTCAGGACTTGATTATGGGGGCTTTGCTGTGAAGGGCCCAAACCCAAGTGGGGTTCTGGGGGGTCCTCAGGTTAACCAGCTTGACTGTCTGCAGCGCATGCAGTTTGTGGAATCAGCAGCGCAATCTTCAGGTCATCAGATGCAGCAGCACAACCTGCATGATGCCCAATGATCCAAACCAGCTTGACTACACAGTACACTATCTCGTTGAATTGAGTACGATTACTTCGCAACTGATGCAGTACTAAGCACGGCCTGGCCAACGTTGCCAGCTCAGAGATTCCAGAGGTATGGTCACCACTCCTCATAGGTCACACCATTCAAAAAAGACCCAGCGGTTAGCAACGATGGAGCTCAAAACGAACTACTCCCTCACTTCGTATCCACGACCGGCAGCGATCAAGAACAATCAGCCATCGACAAAGGCAATCTGACCGTGTCCCAACAGCAGATCGGTTGTTATCAAGTCGTGTCAAAGGAACGCCCTTCAGCCGTGCTTTACAAATTAAGATCGTACAGCGTCAACACGGATTATTGCTTGGGTTCAGTAGCCGTTAAGGTGCCAGTATGGCACGCCAGCTTTTTGGCGGGCGAATAGCAGTATTTGCAATCCTCTTGATCTTCTTGGACTCGTGCGTAGCAGATGCAGGCAAGAGGCAAAAGGAACAGCTCAGTACTTCTAATCAGGTAGCAGAATAGTTTGCAGCTGGGAGTTAAGGACGGGTCAGAAGGATACACGACTCAAACCATCCAACTGATGTTGACGCAGGAAGCAAACAATCTGATTTTCTCCAACGGCACGTTTTTTGGTGCATGGAGGGACAATTCAGTTGGCTGCAGGCGATGCAACTTCCAGGATGAGGATCTTGCTCGCAATGGCTCAGTCGCCAGCCTCAGTGCATCCGTGCAACCTTGGGGCGCCTTGACGTTCGCTACAAGTGAAGTCCACTTTTCCGACAGGTGTGAGTGGTTATTGTTGATGTCGTCATCGCATGCAGCTGCCCTGTAAGCTGCTAGGGGCGGCTGCAGCTTTCCAGCGTACATGACAGCCCACCGGGCATGTGCCATGGTTGCAGCACTGCAGGAATGCCTAATGTTTGCATCTGCTGATCTGCAAGTTTGCACAATATCCAAGACGTTTGGGCATGTGCTGACACAATCCACAGAAACTAAAACCATCGCCATGGTTGTTCTTCCTGCAGCATGTTGGAGTTTTGGGCCAAGGGTTCTGGGCTCAGCAGCATCAGTCTGTACATCAAGGACTCTGCCACGAAGACGCTATCCAGGGACGTGAGGTTTAATCAGCTAAGTCAGATTCCTGGTGGTGTTACCATCCTGGGCAGTGACGACGATGGCTTCATCCGCATCCAGGTTGCCCTCAGCTCCCTACGCACTGTTGTGACAGCTGACAACAGTAGCGAAGCCAATAACACAGAAGCAAACAGCAGCGCTAGCACATCTCAAGGAAGTTGTGGCACAACAGGAGTTGCTCAGCACTTCGACAGGATTGTGTTCGCCGACATCTCTGGCATGGGCTTTTTCCTTGTGCTGGACGACATAAACTTGGTGTCTTCAGATGCCGTTTCTGCGTCAGATTTCCGTTGGCCAACACTGGCAGCTGCCCCGGTGCGCCTGCCCGTTTTCGGTGATGATTTGATTGGACTCAAAGCTGCCCCTAACAGGTACGATGCTTGTCACTGCCAGTGAGACAATGATGGGACATTGTCAACATGGCTACGAAGCTGTGACCGTAGCACGCTTGCACTGCTGCCAGCCAGCTGTTTGTGATATTGCTATCAGCCCAGATGACCTGGTGATGCACAAATGACTCCCATTCAGCACAGGCTCAGACGGCAACGGCAGCCGCTGCCGGGCCGCCGCTGAGTCAGCCGGGCTTTGTCTGCCCCTTGTGGCCCAAGTCCCGGCAGAGTTGGCCCCCGTTCACAGCAGGACTTGGATCCATGACCAACACAACCGTGTGACACCTTCCTTCGGCTGCTGTTGTCTGCAGGTACTTGATGAGGTTGAAGCCAGGGGCCAGCTTCACTACGGTTAGCAAGATCTGCAGAGAGCTGGCAGGCAATGTGACTGGACAAAGGCGCTTCTCAGGACTCTGCAATACTCCAATTGATACAGTAAGTGTGCCCCACACGATGTGCATATATCGGCTCACAGAAAATCTTTTGATTGACCTCAGGCTTGGAGCCTTGCAGTGGCCCACTACGGTAGTAATCATAAGTGTGCATCTTGGCATGGGCTACCCCAGAAGAGCAGCATCCTAGATCGCCACTGCTGACAGCATCCTGCTTTCAAAGCGGCGCAAAGCTTTGCCGGTAGACTGTCACAGTTTGTAGCCGAGCCTGGGCCAGGCCCTCACCAACTGCCCTGAGTCTCAGCTCAGCTCAGCAGGCTGTGACTTGCTGCTTTTGCTGCTGCAGTTGCGTCACAGTCAGATCAAGAATGAGCTGTCATGGGGCTTGGCAGCCTTCACTGTTGAGTCATCTTCTGACCTGGAAGCTATGCGGACGGCACTAAAGGATGACATTGACTACTTTGAAGCTGACTTGATCGGCTTTACGTCCATCAGGGCGCTGCATGATGCTGCTGGTCATGGCCCAGACAATGAGTTCCATATTCCCTACAGAGCCTTGCTCAGCACACAGGCAGTCAAAATGGAAAACACAAAAGGCAAGGCAGCCAAGACACTGTTGATGGCCAACACATGCATGTCAGGCGGTGAAGTGGACTGGAGCTGCATCCAGGAAAAGGTAAGCATTCCGGACAATGCCAGTGGGCACCGCTTGCAATTAATCGATAGCACTGTGATAGGAGCTTGTGGCATGGCTCATCAGCATGCCAGGTCAGTGCCACCGCTGAGTTAGCAGAACTGCCCTGCTTAGGCACCGTGCAGTGTTTGCATGCCTCTGTGTCGGGCAGCAGGTGTTATGCCGTCACATTGCAAATGTAGCTGTACTGTGACATGCCGTGGGCCATAGCCTGACCCAGCTATGCGATGCATATGCCATTGAATCGTGGCCCATAGCCCCCGCCATGTGATATTGGGTTTGAAACTGTATCATACGGTACACTTTTTACACACAAGTCAGACTGCAAGTTACTGAGTGGTCACCACTGTCCCACAGTTGGACAAGGTAAGGGCACAGGCGCCCCCTGCAGGCGGTGGCAAGGTGTTCGACCGTTGCGCTGATGCTGCAGGTGCCTGACGCTTCATCCAAGCTGCCTCTCAGCCTCCGACAACGGCTGTCCAGTGATGCCGGTGTACAGTCAGTTTCAAGTTGGGGGTAAGTGTTGACATTGCTAGTCCTCTGGCTGTGTCAAAAGAGGCTGTCACAGCCTGAAGGCTCTTCACGGTGAAGAGCCTTCAGACTGATGCTGTATGAGCAGCAAGCGCCAGCGGGCAACGGGATGCCACAAGCCAATGCCAGCAGGGGCTGACCCAGTGCCGCTGCCAGTGCCACCTGCCAGCCTTCTAGTGGCTGACGCATTGTACAATGTCCTGGCTGTCACTGTTTCAAGACCGATGATGGCATCTTTTGGCTAGTTCTCAAAGGTCTGCAGCCATGCCAGACTGCAGGACACGCAACTGCCTCCCGAAAATTGTGAACAGTGTTCACAATGCGGCAGCCCCCAACCACCACTTCCGAGTGTATGTGGCATGAGTACAGTAGCCACGGGCTCCTTGCATACTGGCTGCAGGCCCACTACAGGTCATGTATCTGCATAACTGTGATTCACTCCGAGTGACCTGGAGTCCGGGTCCATCAGGAGTCATCTTGTGTTGCCGCATAGGCTCCGACCTGTGTTGCATGATGCACCTGTTGCCAATGGCTGCGACAGGCTTGACCGCATCAACCAGGAGAAACTGCCATTGGATAACTACTACAGCTCAGGAGATTTTGATGGCAGGGGTGTCCATGGTAAGCTTGCCTTCATGGCACATGCATGTGATGCTGCTAGGGCTCACTCAACAGACGTACTGCCCCGGGGGCGGGCTGATCGGCTGCTTCAGGACATGCCCAGAAGTGACAATCTTCTGGCCATGATGGGCCAAGCCTCAACCAGGCAGCTGCCGTGCTATCACAAGTTGCCAGCGTGCTTTTGGGAACCCAGAAGTGCTTGCTGGTGATAACCTGGGAACTTGCCAGGCATGGCATGCGCAATGCGCTGTCCAGGACACACCTCGACGCTATTACAAAGTGACAATGGCTTGTGTTTTGTGCCTGCAGTCTACATCTTGGACACAGGAGTCCGCTCAACACACATGGACTTCAAGGGTCGTGTTGGCGCGGGTGCAGCAGCAGTTGGAAGCAGTGCTGAAGACGACAACGGTCATGGCACGCACGTTGCAGGTGAGAGCGTTCTTCAGGTGCACCACAGCTGGGGCAGTGCTTCAATCCCGCAATGATGCAGTGATGCCGTGCAGCTTGCCAAAAAATTGGGACTGTCCCTTGGCAAGTCTCCTTGGCACGCAATCAGAACATGATGTGTGGGCCCCAGGGGCCCTGTCAGCCACTCCAATCGGATTGGATCCAATTCATTGGCCCATACATGCTGCAGGGACCGCTGTGGGCAGCGTCCATGGGGTGGCTCCAAAAGCAATTCTGCATGCTGTCAAGGTAAGATCGGCACCGAGCTGGTCCTTGTCCCTACTGTGCCGCACAAGAAGGCCCTTTCAAGTTGTCAGACAGTCATTGTGCACAGTGTGCATGCATACAGTGCATGCTATGGCATCCTTGCACCAATGGCTGCCAGACTGCTGCAGCTTTGAGAGTGCCCTGCCAGGCTACCAGCGGCTGCAGCTTTGAGATTGAAATCTGATTGGCGGCCAGCCTGGCAGATTCCTAAGTCGGGTTGTGAACTCCAGACTTCACACAGGCACAGTTTGCATGTGCAAAGACAATGCCACATGATACATGCCATGCCTTCTGTACCACAGAAGGGTGCCTTGAGGGTGCCGCTGTGCAGGACATTGAATGCTACAACGGTAGCACAAAAAGCACTGACCCACGTGTTTGCTGTGCATGCAGGTTATGGATGCAAATGGCAATGGGGCATACTCCAACATCATTGCAGGCATTCAGTGGTGAGTGCATGCCATACACTGTGGCACTACAGTGTTCCGAACACTGTTCCGAACAGTCAGCCGGGCTTACGATAGGCAGCATGCCATGTGATGATCTCCATGGCTGCACGCGGTGGACCCAACCAGGCGTGGTTGTCTAGGATGAGAGAGTAGGAACCTAGATGACAAGCCACCCAGTTCCGATCATCATGCCATGGCAAGCTGTGTGCATGCACGCAGGGTCAAGGATCACAAGGCACGCAACAACATCGCATCTGCCGTCATCAGTATGTCCATTGCCGGGCCACGCTCTGCATCTTTGAATGATGCCATCGAAGCAGCCGTCAAAGCAGGCATCATCGTCATCACAGCTGCGGGTGAGGATTGAACCCAGCAGGTTGTTACTAACAACTAGTAGCAAGCATGCACAGCGGCATTTGGGATGTGGGGCAAGCCTCAGGCGGCTGCAACATAGCAGTGCATGTGTGCTGGCGCACGGCATGCCGCAGAGTGTGAGGATGCGCTGGGCCGGCATGCACACTGGTGCAAGTAGGTGGAAGCGAGAAAGGTGATGCATGCGTGGCCGAGGCCACTGCTGAGCACTGCCAGTGCTCAAGCTCTGAACTCTGTGTTGTGCACCTGCGGCAGGCAACAATAAGGGCGCTGACAGCTGCACCATGTCACCGTCCAGTGCACCCAGCACCATCACTGTGGGCGCCTCCACCAATACAGATACCATGGCATCCATGTCCAACATTGGGAGCTGCCTGAGCCTGTTTGCACCTGGTAAGCTGCCACCTATAGTGACAGGCCGTCGTGTGCAAGGGCATGCTGCCAGCAGCCTCCTGGTGCCGCAGTGCCCAGTGGGTTGGCAGCCTGCACTTGGTTCGGAACCAGCCTGCAGGAGTCACGTATCGTGCAGGCATGAACCCACTTGGCTGCAAGGGTTGAACCTGAGCATACTTGGGTTTGAGTCAGCGGCCTTCGTGACTTTGCGAGGCACGGCAGGCAAAACGTTCAGACTTGCAAGCACGCAATGATGGTTGCCATGCAGGCGCGTACATTGCTAGTGCCTCATACAAGAGCGACACTGGAGAGGCTTGGATGAGTGGCACAAGCATGGCAACACCTCATGTCGCTGGAGCTGCAGCACTCTACCTCCAGGTACTACCCACCCAGGGCATTCACTGTATGTTGTTCAGCATGAGTCAAGTTGGGTCGTCATGATACCACACCATAGGTGCCATCTGAGGCTGATGGCTTGACTACCGTGCACTATGCCCAGTGACTACGGTAGTCAAGCCCTGTCAGCTTTGCATGACTTGGTTCCAGAGCTGATGTAGACCCTACACCAAGAGATACCTGGCCATCAGAAGTAATGATGAAGGCTTTCACCTATTTCGGAAGTAGGTGCCACGGTGCAGCTTGAGCCTAGCACTTGTGCATGCCATGCCATGCCAGCGGCGGCCTCGCTGATACTATCACGTGACTTGTCACTCATGCAGTTGCGACCGGGAGCGTCACAAGCTGAAGTCCAGGCAGCTTTGAAGTATGCAGCTGTGAACAAGTTCTTTGAGGGAAGCTCGCCTCAGCTGTTGCTTAATGTCATGAGCTCACGCTTGAGGAAGACGGCACAGGCAGTGGCGCCAAGTCCCACCTCAACGTCTACACCAAAGCCAAGTCCATCACCATCTCCAAAGGTGGCACCATCGCCCTCACCCAAGCCGGCAGCCAAGCCCAGCCCGTCACCCAAGCCAACTCCCACTCCAACCAGCCCTCCCTTTGGCCTGGGAAGTGGAATGCCAACCCTCTGCACTGGTGCAATGCGCATCAGCTGTCCCTGGTGCTTGATGTTGTGCAATTAGGGCATGCCATGCCAGGCACAGAGGCTTTGTAGAGTGTATCAGCAGTGGCGCTGGTGATGTGACTGGCACAATCCATGTGCTCGTGAATGACCCCGACAAAGGGACGTAGCGGCACTGGCATACTGGCCTCATGGTGCAGTGATCAACGCAAGCCTTGCGTGGACAACAGCCTGAGGCTGTTGTCCACAAGACGACAGTGCCGCACAGGAGAGTAAGGTTTACTCAGGCCTGCCAGGTGACGGTCACCTTGAGGTGAACCAAGAACTGTCCTACCTTGACGCTGCCACAGGCCTTGACTGAGTGGTGTTCTTATCTTTGCATGCAACAGCTCAGCGGATGTCATTGTTGTGAAGGCCGGGTGCGCTTGCCGGCCTACTGCTGCCATGTAGGGTAAGGCAAAGGCAGCGCTCTTTTTGGGGACCTTTCCAGCCAGTATCCGCTAGATGGGACAGTGAGTGGTTCACCCTTTGCATTGCCAATGCCGCTGAGATTTGAGGAAAGCTTTGCATTGAGTATGACACTGTCTCCGAGTCGTCAACTGCACCAGCATGCCCGGCATTGGCAATGAATTTCGGGGACTAAGCACTGCTGTTGAATAGTACTATGCCCATATGTACATGTGCGGCACCTTGCTTGTGGCACGGTACCGGTGTGCAGTATTGGCAAGGTCACCAATGTGCAGCACACCTTCACGGTATCTCTCCAGTGTGCATGTTGGGGCCAGGCATACTTCTCAGCTGCTGATAATTGTGTGAACAACGCAGCCAAGGGCTCAACCAGGGGATCCAGACCCCGCCTTTGTGGTGGCAGGGCATGGATGTTGCATTGTCGTGCGCAATTAGCTGTCATTGCCGAGTACACACATGGCACTAAGAGTGAGCAGGCTAAACCCTACCCCCGGGGGAAAGCTCCTC
>QAXK01008411.1:0-13510 GCA_004335735.1 Chlorella sp. KRBP
ATCGACACACACACACACGTGCAGGTTGGGTGTGCCTTTGGTCAGCTTGTGCTGTGCTGTGCTGTGCTGCCTACATGGGATGCGAGGATGCTGTGGTATGCGTGTGCTTGCGCAGGCGTGCTGTGCGCTGACGGGCCAGGGCTTGATGGAGGCACTGGCTTGGGTCTACCAGCGGACACGGCCAGGCGGCCAGCAGGGCGCAGCAGGGTCATGATGAAGGGCCCCTGCTGCAGCAGAAGGGTGGGAGGGGCAGTGTGGAACTCGGCCCGTGGACCGTCGCTGGATGGCAGACTCTGCTGGAGGTGGCGTGCGCCTCGTTTTGTGCCATGCTGTGAGGCAGCCGCCAGGTCTCCTGGGCTGTGGAGGACTGAGCCGCAGGAGGAACGCTAGCAACAGCTCTGGTCTTGTGGGCGCAGCGCCAGCGAGTTGCAATGAACCGTAGCGACCGTGTGCAATTGCTATGAGAAACCGCGTGCATTGCTGCTGACTGTGCATCTCTCTTTTGCATCTACGTCCCGCCTGCGCCTGGAAACCATCTTGACGCAAAATCAACCCCCTCTGACCCGCAAGGCGCAACCTGCTCCGCTCCAACCCAACTCCCTAGCAACTCCCGCAAGTGTACAACTCCGGCAAAACCGCCCTCCTCTGTGCCAAGCTCCGTCCAGCTCATCATCAAATCACATCATGGGCTCGTTCGACGAGCCGCGCGTGAGCTCAGCTCCGTAGTCGGTCCTTTGGTTCTTGTAGTACCTGAACGTGCTGCCAATGCCCTGCACACAGCAGGCACAAAAACAGCGCAGAAGTAGCATCAGCATCAGCTGGTCCCTGCTGGCTTGGTGGCGCTGCGGCTGGCCGCCCCGTTTGCGAGCCTCACAGGATACGCAGTCTGAGCTCACCTGGTCGGCCAGCACGCTGAGGATGATGTTCTGGATCTGCGGGTGCGCGTGGGAAGAGCATCCAGGGCGGCGATATGTGGTGCGTCCACAAGGCCCCAAGCCGCTCACACCTGCAGCTGGGTGGCTGGGCAAGCTATACCAGAGCGGGACGGCTGCGGGCACCGTTCCTGGTGTGCAAGTAGCACGCCACACGCAGAGGGAGGGAGGCGGAAACGCACCTCGATGGGCAGTTCGTCGATGAGCGTGACCGAGGTGTAATAGTGCATGCGGAAGATGAGCTCGGGGTGCTCGGCAACCTGCGGCAAGTGCATGGTGGGTGACGTACTGGAGGCTTGCGGGGTGTGTGGGTGTGTGGAGTGACTGCACGGCCACAACCGAAACAGCTCCTCCTGTAACGCAAGAGCGTCCTGAGCACTGTCGTGTGCGCCTTCAGTTTCACTCTACTCGTTGACTCACAATGTCCTTGGCGAGCTCCGGGTCGCGCGAGGGGTGCAGGCGCGCCAGCGTGTCGACGCACGTGTGCAGGCGCGCCGACAGCTCGTCGGCCCACAGCAGCTTGGGCACGCGGTCCAACATGCCCATCACGTCCCTAGCGCCATGCAGTGTCACGCAGCCACAAGAGGCAAGTGAGAGGAACGCAGCAGCAGTGCTTGACGTGCCAAGGGCCACCTTGGCAGCCTGAGGCCTGCACCAAGGTTGCCAGCCACATGCCCGCCACCGCTCACCTGCCCGGCAGCTCCGCCACCAGCGTGATCATGGCCCGCAGGCCCATGGTGACGTCGGCGTGCAGGAACGCCGCGTCCACAGCCGCCAGGCGCGCCGGGTTGACCCCAGGCAGCACGCGGCGCCACCGGTCCAAGCGCGCCGACAGCTGGGCCAGCGTCAGCTGCTGCTGCGCCGGCTGCTGGCTGCTCACGGGGGATGTGGCACCCAGGGCAGGGCCTTGCACCGCCCAGGAGCCCTGCTGCTGCTGCGGTGGTGCGGCAGGTGCGCGGGACTCGGGGGGAGGAGGGGGGGCGCGGCCGCCGTTGCCCGCAGGGCTGGGGGGCGGGGCGAACCCGCCACGGGTGAAGGGATCGGCCCTGGCGTCGTAAGGGATGGGCGTGACGGTCTCAGCGCACATGCCCTGGAAGGGCGACGGCGGGGCTGGCTGCCTGCGCTGCTGCTGCTGCTGCTGTGGCGGCTGCTCCTGCCACATCTCATCCTTGTCCCACATGCTGAAGTCGCTGGGCACCGACCCGCAGCCCCCCAGGCTCTGGCCGGCCGCAGCGGACGCTGTGGGGTAGCTGCCTCCTCCCCGGCTGTAGTTGCTGCTAAAGTCGCTGGGCACCGACCCGCAGCCTCCCAGGCTCTGCCCGGGCGCGGCGGAAGCTGTAGGGTAGCTGCCTCCGCCCCGGCTGCCCCCACCACCCGAGGGAGGGGTGCGCTGCTGGCCCCCCGAGGACTGGAAGCTGTAGCTGTCGCCAGCAGGGTTGTAAGGGATGGGCGTGACCGTCTCCGCACACATGCCCTGGAAGGGAGACGGGGGCAGCGGCTCGCCTGGTCGCAGGTTGGTTCCCTGCCTGGCCCAGTCGGGGATGGACCCGCACCCACCGCCATCCATGTTGCTCACGTGCGCCAGCGGCCAGTCGTCGCCGCCGCCGCTGTAGCTGCTGCCCCCGCCACGGCTGGCTTGTGCTGGTGGTGGGGCAGAGGAGGAGGAGGCGGGAGGGCGCCCTTGCCGTGCGTACGCGCCCACGCTGCTCTCAAAGCCACTGGTGGGGATGCCGTTGCCACTGCCATCGTCTGGCACGTCGCTGGAGGCGCCCCACTGGTCCCAATCAGGTGCCTGCGTCTGCCCGCCGCTGCCGCCACGGTTGCCGCCCCTGGAGAGCCCCTGGCTGGAGGCCGCACGACTGCCCCCGCCAGCGCTGCTGCCGCCGCTGAGAAACGCTGCTGGGATGTCGCCGCAGCCGCCGGCGCTGTAGGAGGGGAGCGGGGCGGCGGGGGGGTTAGGCGGGCGGGAGGGAGGGGTGGTGCTGCCGGTGGGGCGGCCACGGGGCTGTCGGGCGCGGGCAGGGAGGCCCGTGGTGGCCAGAGGGATGACACCCAGCGGGTTGCCTGTTGGGGCCTGCCTCTGCTGCTGCTGCTGCTGCGGTGGCCTCTGCTGCTGTTGCTGCTGCTGGAAGGGTGAGTTGGGCGTGGGAGGACCGCTGGCTGTCGCGCCTCCCCGCTGCTGCTGCTGCTGCTGCTGAGGTGGTGGTGGAGGAGGAGCGGGCGATGCCATGCTGTTGCTGCTGCCGGCGCTGTGCTTGTAGAGGTCCTTGTAGAGCAGGGCGGCCTCGCGCGCGCTCAAACCGTTCTCCTGGAGCAGCGCCAGCACCGCTGACTCAGCCGGCGCGTCCACACTGCCACCTGCACCTTGGCAAGTGAGTGCTCAAGCTTCAGTGCACGCTCTGCGCCCCTGGCAGCTGTGCGTTCTGGCGCTGTGGGTGCAGACTCCTACCTGCCCGAGGTGGCTCCTCGGAAGCGAACGCCGTCTCCATCTCGTGCCGCGTCTGCAGCTGCGCGAGGCGGGAAGCCTGCACGTACGTCTGGTGCGCCTCTGCGTAGGCGTCTGCGTCGTCTAGCTGCCCCTCGCCTCGATACGCGCGGCAGGCGAAGGAACCCTGCCTGCTGCTCACTGCTCCGCACAGCGGCACTGTAAGGTGCAGCGCACGGGAGCGAGCCGCTGCCGGTGCCTGCTGCGAGCGCTGGTGCTGGAGGGCACTCGAGTTCGAGCGAAGGCTGGCGAGTGAATGCGACATGGCTCTCAGCTGGCTGCAGGAGCAGTGTGGTCCTTGTCGTGTGCTCTGTGGGCTCTTCGAGCGAACCTGTGCTCACAGATCGGCCGGATCACGCGAAGCAGGAATCTGCTTTGAACTTGAATTTTTGCCAGGTCGTGCAGAGCAGAGGGAGCAGAGGGAGCAGCAAGAGGGAGCAGCAGAGCAGAGAGCACCCGCTCCCAGCTCCCATCAACATGGCCGCCAGCAAGTACGCGTCATGGTGGCGCTCCAGTCAGTTGCCGACTTGTCGCTGTTGCTCACGGTGCCAGATGACGGCAGCTGCCGCAAGCGGCAAAGGCAAGCCGTGGAGCCAGGAGCTCAGCCGCCGCCAGGCAGCGTACAGCCGCCTCCGGAGGGCGTTCAGCTGCTGGGCCACATCGTGGTCCTCGCCGCCAGCAGCGCCTTCTTCTGCACCAGCCTGGAGACGGACGTGGGCACCCAGGAGAAGGACCCACAGGCCCGGCGCATGCTCACCTTGGAGCTGGAGGACGACGAGCGGCTTGTGGCGGCAGAGGCGGTGCTGCAGGTAGGCAGGATCCACCTGTAGGCAGTCAGAGCAGGCGGGACATATGTGCTTGCCTTGCCCTGACGTCCCGTTTGCACACACACGCGCCCACAGCCCAAGCAGTGCCTGTCAACACAAGCAATGCCTGTCAACGCCCACAGCTCAGCTGTCCCGCTGGCTGTCCTGGCCGTCACACACCCAATCCATCACTCAATGCATCATGCAGGTCATGTACTTGGAGGAGGTGCCCGCCGTCATGACGTGCCCTTCCCTCCTCGCCCTCATGTGCACCATCGCCGACCAGTGGCAGGCCCAGCAATGCCTCGCCACCTGCTTCACCGCCCTGGTACAGCTCCCCGCTCAGCAGCTGCGGCCTGACGGCATGACCAAGGCCCTGCAGCGCCTGCCCTGCTTCTCCACCCCGGCCATCCAGCGCCTGCCTCAGACCAAGGGCTTTGTCGCCCGCATGGTCAAGTTGCTCCTGGACGTGCACGCCGTGCTCACCACAGCCCCGCTGCTGCAGCTGCTGCTGGAGCTGCCTTACGAGGCGATGCTCGCGTGGGCGGGCAGCGATGACCTGGTGGTGGACAGCGAGAACAGCGTGGTGGTGGCCATTGACTGCTGGGTGCGGGGCGGCGCCGCTGGGCGCAAGGCAGGGGAGGATCAGCTCAAGCAGCTGGTGGCAAGGGTGCGGCTGCAGCACGTGTCCCCGGCGTACCACCCGCGGCTACTCAAGCTTGAATAGTGGCAGGACGGTGAGGAAGAGCTCACTGCGCTGCCTATGGTCAGCGCAGGGGCCACCGACATCCACGTTCACAAGGACGCGTTTCCGGCGGAGTGATGTGCAGCGCCGCGCACGCCGCTGGCTGCACAGGAGCTCACGGCACGCAACGTGGTTACGTGGAAGGTGCCACGGGCTGACTTGGAGGCTGCGCTCGGCAGCGCAGGCACCACCAACCTGGCGTCGCCTGCGGTGTATGCGGCGGGCTACGGCGTAGCGATTGGGGTACAGGTACGTGTGTGTGTGTGTAGCTTGCAAACAGGGCGGCCACCCTTTGCTAGCGTCAGCAACGAGGCGAGATCAGGCGCCAGCCCAGGCCAGGGCAGTTGTGGTCACCCAGGCACCAACGATTCGCCCACGCAGGTGTCCAAGGCGGGCAAGGGCATGAGGGAGGTGGGCGTACACATCAGCAACTGTGGCTTCGTTGCTCCGAGTGGTGAGCGCGCGTTGAAGTTGCAGGGCACAGTGCTGTCCACAGGGGTGCGCGTTGCTCCAAGCAAAGCAGGAGCATCTGACCGCTTCAAAGGCCACGTTCAATTGCTCCGCCTTGCTTGCTTGCTTGTAGACCTCCTGGTGGTTCCACACATCAGGCCCATGATTCTCAAGTCCTTCAGCATCACGTACAGCTCACCAGGAGTCGCGAGCCGCGCTGTCACCATCATCACTGAACCGGCCAGAGCAAACACACATCTGTACGGGCAACCGCCGCCACCTCCACAACCACCACGGGTGAGCGTGCTTACCAGCCGCGGGGCCACGCATGCCTTCTCGGCGTTCACCATCGCTGACCTGGAGCCGCACCTTCGGGAGGGGCACCGGTTTGCGGTTTGCAATGGCGTGAAGGAAAGGAGGAGAGGGAGAATGCTGGGCACGCTCTTGAGGCCGAGTTTGCAGCTGGGTTACACACAGCTGGGTTACACACAGCGCTTCTCCGTTACTGATCGGCGTGGGCAGTGCCAGACGTGTTCACAGCTGGCACGGTCAGTGCTGCGTTGAGCTGGTGCGGCGTGCGGTCTGCTCAAGTATAGAGCTGGCTTTTGACGTAGCGTCCTGGTGAAGCCGTTGCAGTACTGATTTGCGTAGATTCATCTTGGCAGCTGTAGACGCTGCGCCTCCTGCTCTCAGGCTTCGACAAGCAGTTGCAACTCCGTATTTTGCTTTAACCGCCGTTGACGCACGCCCAGAGCAGTAAGCACCCCACCAAGCAGAAGCGGGTGCAGCACCACGCAGCACAGCCCGTCTGCAAGCACAGCATCCCTGCCGCGCGCCCAAGTACAGGTACACAGCAGCCGGCGCGAGCGCAGCGCCCTGCCGCCCTTTGACGCGCATCAGCCAACTCAGCCAGCCAGCCAGCAGGGACAGCTAGGTAAGGGGTCTGGGCCCAGGACGCGTGCGCGCGCTGCGCCCGGTGGCAGGCCGAGGCAAAAGGAGGGAAATGAGAGAGGAGGCTGCAGGGCATCTCTCAGGGCATCTCCAGGGAGCAACCTGACAACTGACGATGAGGTGGAGCGTGAGGACAGTGGGGGGGTCCAACACGAGGCGGTTGGGTGTCTGGTACACGTCGCCAGGTAGCTCTGCCAACGCAAGCCCTTGCCCAAACAGAGCTCGCCAGGAGACACACCCCTCTTGCCAGGGAGCTCTTGCCAGGGTCGCTTGCCATTCTCCTACAGCGCTTTTCTACAGTGCGTGCTACATTCGCATTTAGTTCTTCAGACGGCAGCTTGCGTCCGTAGACACTCGCAGTGCCACGCACCAGCCCCGCCACACAGCAGCCCGCCGCTGTTCTACGTGTCTGCCAAAAACAAGAAATCTGGGAAAGATGAAGCAAGGCACCCGCACAAGATGCTCCCACACAAGGTGTGGCCTCCTTGCCACTCCGCGGCCCCCACAAGCCAGCTGCACAGGCCTGTGCACGCAAGGGTCGTCAAGCGGTACACCACGACCACTCCCATCGCCGCCACCACCCACGCCGCATCAGATCCAGCCCTGGCCTAGGCCCGTTACCACATTGCCTTCGCCAAGGCCTTCCCAGCGAAAGCCTCACTTTGCTCCAACAACCTGACCCATGGGTTAGGGTGTGCATTAGGGCTGAAGTCAGGCCCGCCAGGCGCCGCAGTACCCGCACACCAGTGACCCATCTCCCTCGCAAAGTCCAGCACACAACGAGGCGGAAGCTGAGGTGAAGCTAGGGGCCGCCAACTCGGGGCGACGTTCTCCACGAGGCGCCAACCCATGCTGCATGCGAAATGTGATTGATATTGGTATCTGCTTGCCAGAAATGGCTGTACCAGATGTAAAGCTCACCACACACGCAGATCACAGCGCAGGGTGCGGCGGCATGCCCTCGTTCCCCACCACCACGTGATCGCCCATCACCAGCACCTGCCGGGGCCCTCCCATGCCCCCACCCATTTTGAGCGATGGCACCTCCGACAGCGCACCCGCCACCGCACTCTCTGCCTGCGCCTGAGACGCCACCAGCTGCACCGTAGCGGTCGCCGTGGCCGTCCCAGTCGAGGTGGTGGCGCCGCCACCACTGGCCGCGGCGCCGGCAGCCGAAGAGGAAAGCTCCGCCGAGGCAGGCTGCTGCTGCTGCTGTTGCGACTGCTGCGGTGCCTGCTGCTGCCCTTGGCTCTGCTGCAGCGCTGGCTGCTGCAGCTCGGGCGCTCCCGCTGCAAACTCCTCACCCACGTCCAGGTGCGCGAGCAGCAGGTCCGCCGCCGCACCCAACTCCTCCTCATCCACCTCCCCGCCCTCCTGGCCCACCATGTGAGGCGCGACAAGGTGCTGCGCTGGCGCCTGCCCCCCTGCTGCTGCGCCACGCTTGCCGTCATTCCCCAGCAACGCCGTGGGCGGCGCCGCTGCGCCCCCTCCACTGATGTCCATAGCGCACGCCGCAAACATCTCCCCGCCGTCGTGCTGCTGGTGCTGGTGCTGCGGCGGGTGGATAAGCCCTGAGCCAGGGCTGAGGCAGCCATGCCCCGCGTGCTGCAGCCCCATCTGGCTTGGTGGTGGCACCGGCACCAACCGAAGGCGGCCACCGCCACCGCCCGGGGACAGAGGCATGGCGTTGAACCCACTGAGGCTTGCTGGCATGGCCAGCTGACCGCTGCTGCGCATGCTGTGCCCGGTGCCAAAGCCACCCGGCATGTGGTCATGCTGCGACGCCCACCCGGCACCCGGGCCGACGGGCATCGCGGCCACGTGTGGGTTGGCGGCCCCGGGGCCGTAGTGCTGGTCCCGCATGTGCTGCTTGTACTGCTTGTACTGCCTGGCGCGCTGGTTGGCCATCATCATCGCCGCCTCCTCGTGCATCATTCCGCCGGGCCCCGCCCCGTGCATCATCATTGCTGGGTGGCTGGCCATGAGGTGCCTAAACTCGCCTCCAGGGTTGAGGCCGCCCATGCCCATGCCGTCAGGGTGCATCATGGGACCTGGCCCCATGCTGCCGTGGAGGTGGTGCTGGTGTGGGGAGAAGCTGCCTGGGGGCGGCATCAGCGCCGCGTTGGCCATGGCTGCCGCCATGCGCGCCGCCTTCTTGCTTGCCTTGCTGCCATTGCCGCCGCCGCCACCCATGCACATCATCGGTGGCGTGGAAGGGAAGAGCCCCATCACCCCATGCGGGCCGGCGCCGACAGGGCTGCCGTGCAAAGCCCCGAGCATGCCGCCGCCAAACCCTCCCGCCGGCATGCTGCTGGCGCCCATCAGCTCGTGCTTGGCTGCTGCACGAGGGCTGCCGCGCGCGCTGCCCATGGGCGCGGGGATGCCCGTGGTCACCGGCAGGCTGTGCGAGTTGGCCAGCGGCCGCCCGCCACCCAAGGGAATCATACCTGCCAGGCCCCCGTCCTCATGCTTGCACCCGCCCTGCTGCTCCGCCCCGCACCCCGCGCCCTGCTGCCCATCTTCTGCCTTGATGGCAGCGCCGCCGGGAAGCATGCCGCCATCAGCAGGGGTGCCAGCAGCCCTGCCGCCGTCGTCGTCTGGGTGGCCGGTGGTGCGCATGGGCTGGGTGCCTGCGTCGCCGCCGCTGCCGCCATCAGCCCTGGGGCACTGCTGCGGGTGCACATGCAGGGGCACCCACACAGAGCGGCACGCAACTGATGAGTATTGGCAAATAGAACAACAGACGAGCAGATAGGGCAAACGCTGTGCAAGGCCAGCGTCAGCGCCTGGACTGCGTGCGTGCACAAAGCAAGCCCCCTTACCTCGTGGTTGCTGCCGTCAGCGGCCGCCGGAGCAGCACCTCCTGCGTCCTGCTCCTGCTGCTGCCTGGCGCTGGGCTGCTCCTGCTGCTGCTGTCCCTGCTGCTGCTGCAGCAGCTGGTTGTACGTGGCGCTCTCGCGCGCGTGGCGCTCCTGGTCCCTGCAGCGAGAGAGGAACGGCAGCACCGCGCGTCATCTCAAGGCCTGCTGTGCGGCACTGATTGACTGGCTACACCAGATGCAAAGCTTGACGCTGCTGGGCTGTGAAAGACGTTGCCCAAACCGCCCCAACAAACACAAAACACCACACTCACTTGCGCGCTGCCAGCTGGTACGGCGTCTTGTCCTCACCGCCCATGCCCTCCCACATCTCCGCCGCCACCTCCTGCAGCGACCTCCCTGTCGCCTGCTGCTGCTGCTGCACCACCCCCTCGTCCGCCATCAGGCCCGACAGGAAAAACGTAAAGGCGGACCGCGGCGCCATGGGCTGCGTCAGCGGCACGCCCTCATCCTCCACTCCCTGCTGCTGCTGCTGCTGGGAGCCAGCTGCTGCTGCTGCTGCTGCTGCGGTGGTGTCTCCACCTGGCGTCCTAGCACCGGCTCCATTGTTGCCCCGCTTGCTGGACGTCGCCGCCCCGAGCGGCGTGCTGGCTGCAGTGCTGGCGCCTGCGATGGCACCGCCGCCGCCGCCGCCCACCATACCGTTGAGCCCCACCAGGAACTCCTGCGGGTCAGCGCCGTGCGCCGCGCGGCTGTTGTCCAGCAGCGCGGTGGGCGTCCCCGCGCCGTGCGTGCCGGGGGTCTGTCCCTGCGCTCCCGGCGCCCCTGGGCGCAGCGTCAGCCCTGCCGGCCAGCCGCCCTGCTCCCCACCGCCCGGCTGCGGCTGCGACTGCTGCGTCCCGACGGCGCCGCTGCTGCCGACGATGGCGTAGCCGCCGTTGGAGCGCAGGCGCAGCTTCTTCCCGGCTTCCTGCTGCCCGTCGGGGCTGTAGAGCTGCGCCGTCACGGCGGCGGTGCCGTCGGCTGGCTCGCCGCCTCCCGCGCCTGGCGTGCCGAGGCCCAGCTCAAAGGTGCCGAGGGCAGCCGCTGAGGTGTCGAGGCCCGGGAGGTACGGCTCCCACTCGCGCCCAACCATGCCGTCAAAGCCGATGAGGTCGTCAGGGAAGGCGCACTCCAGCGAGTCGAGGTCGTCCACGTCCAAGGGAGCGGGCCCGTGGGCGCCAGATCGGACCCCGCCCGCACCATAGTGGTGCCCGCCGCTGCCGCGCATGCCCGGCGGCGCCCCGTCCATGAGGTGGTGGTGGTTAGGGTGCAGCATGGGCCCGCCGGCGGTGCTGACGTCGGCAGGGAACATCCCCGGCATCGCCATGCCAGGGTGCATGTGCGCGCCCAGCGGTGGCAGACCCATTGCCGGCAAGCGCGGCAGAGCGAACATGGGCCCACCCATGCCAGGGTTGTTGCTGCTGCGCCCGTGGCCGCTGCCGCCGCCCTTGTTGTGCCCCGAGCCGGGCCGCGGCTCGTAGATGATCTGGTGCGGCAGGATGTTGGGCACCAGGCTCATACCTGGCGGCAGCGCAATCATCAGCTGGCCCAGCATCTCGCTCTCCAGCCCCGGCACCTAGATCGTGAAAGCAAGCAAGCAAGGAAGGGAGCGCTAATATGTAGGCGTGCTTGCGGAGGCTGGAAAACGCTGCAGTAGCAGGAAGCCGCAACACAGCCACAATTGCTGCTCCAACTTGACCTCACCTTCATCGCGATGATGTAAAAGTTGTCGTAGACCGCCTTGATCGTGCACGGGATCTCGTCGTCCTTCTTCAGACCGGGCGGGGCCAGCACCGGCGGGGTCATCTGAGGCGTGCCCGACGTGCAGCTGGTGGTGGGTGAGGCGTGCGGCAGTTGCATGCCGCCCTCCGTGATCCCGCCAGGGCCGCTGGTGCGGCCGCCCGTCACGGCGCCGCCTGCGGGGACGTCGCCGCCGCCGCCACCGCCGCCGTTGCCGCGGGCCGCGACCAGGAGCGGCTTGAACCCTAGCGGGAGGTTAGGGCTGAAGGGCCCGCCGTAGGGGGACCCGCTCCCGCCCAGCGCCGCTGTTGCCGGTGGCATGCCGGACATGGGTGTGCCACCGTTGTACCCTAGCCCGGGCATGGCGAGCGGCCCGCCCACACCTCCACCCATCATCATCATGGCGCCAGGAGGGACGCCGCTGCCCGCCAGGTGGTGCGGCGTCTGCGGCCCCTGCTTGCCGCCGCCGGGGGTGCTAGGGTTGTGGAGGACGTTCGGCATGGGGCTGGAGGTGGAGTCGGACTGCTTACGCTTGCCCGAGGGGCTCTGCATTGGGCTGCCGTTGAGCGCCATGCTGTTGAGCAGGGCGCCGACCGCCGACTTGCTCATCATCGGCTGGTACACGGCGGGCGTGCCCTGAGCCGCTGCCGCTGCGGCGCTGGTGGCGGCGTGGTGGTGGTGGCCGCGGGGGGTGGCCAGCGCTGAGCCAGAGGTGCCGGTGGACTTGCCGGTGGGCGTGGACCTGGAGCGGGCGGCGGTGGCGCGGCGGACCGAGGGCGAGCCACCACGGGAGGAGCGGGGCGCCTACGGAGGAGCAGAGGTTGCGTTCCGCACACGAGGTGGTGCGTGAGAGAGGGCGGTGGTGGGCGCGGCAGGCTGTGTGCGGGAGCGCAGCAAGTGGTGGATGCGGTCTGAGTTGGCGTCTGTCCTCACCTGGTGGTGCTCGCTGATGGGTGGGGGCACCAGGGGCCGCAGGCCTTGGCGGTGAAAGTACACCTGCGTGGTGCGGGGAAGGAACACGTGAGAGTTGATCTGCTGATTGATGTTGTTGCTGGGCGGCGCTCGCAGTGGTGGTGCATGAGCAAAGTGAGGCCCCCGCCCATCCCTTGGCAGACTGACTGACCTGCTCAAAGTGGTGCAGCACGTTGCAGTAGAGCCGGCGCACGACGAATGACTTGTTGGTGAAGCTCGAGGGGAAGTTGAAGGGCTCGCAGACCTGCAAGGCATTCCAAACAAGGAAACAACTCCTGCGGTAGGTGGGCGTGCGGCTTGTACGGTGCGGCAGCAGCCAGTGATCTTCAGTCATCTCAAGTCCTGCGCACCGTCACGAACAGCTTGTTGACCATGACGTTCTCCAGCCCCTTGTTCCGTGTCACTTCGCGGTAGAGCAGGTGCAGGTCAATCTCCTGACCGCCGATCTTGGGCACCTGCGCTCGTGCATGCATATGAATGTATCATGCTTGTTCATCCCACTCTCCCTCCCTCTCCTTTCGCCGAAGTGCGCCGAAGTGAGCTCAATGCAAGCGCGTGACGCGGTGGGCGCACCGCACCTTTAGCGGCAGCCCCAGATAGTTCAGCAGGTTCATGAGCGTGGAGAAGAAGAGCCTGCTGTCCGCGCAGAGCTGCGCGTGCGTGACCGTGGCCTTGGGGTAGTGCGTGACGCCTGTGGGCACTGTGCTTCCACTGGGGGCCGCGCCTGCGCTGCTCGTGCCGCCGAAGGGCTCCGAGCCTCCCATGGAGCCGTCGAGGGGCTGGGCGTCGTCCGAAGGCTGCATGTCGTCTGTCAGTGCTCCCACATCCGTGCTCGCCTCAGGCTCTGGCTCCTCTTTGCACTTGTGGTGCTTGGAGCCACCCCCCATCGTGCGCGATGGGCCCTTCTTCCGGCGCCGCGTGAGCACGATTGGCCTGCGTGGAGTGCAAGTGCAAGAGCAGCAGGCTCAGGGGCGCCGATCGCTGCTTGTGAAGCTTTGCAAAATTATGTCTCAGCACACACACCGCCGTGTGAGGTGCTGCTCTCGAGCTGCTTCGCTCGAGCAGTCCACCGAGGCCTACGGAGGGCAGTGCATACGCACCGCTGGCTGCTTGTGGCGCTGCTGTGTTCTCGCGAGCGGGCGCCCGCCGCAAAGTTGTGTAGCGCGAACGCGTGCCGCTGCGCGCCCGGAGCTGCGGCTGCCCGTCCAGCAGCTAGCAGTAATACGCCTCCTCCTCCTGCTGCTGCTTTCTTCGCTTCTTCTGTGTGTTCTCTCGCTCTCCTCCCCGTCAGTTTTTTACGGCAATGCAGCTCGCCACATCGGCGCGCAGTCGCTCCCACACGAGCCCACAAGCAGGAAGTTGAGCAGCATGACAGCGTGGTCCCAGCCTGGCGGCACGCTCCTGCTTGCTGGCCTGGGCAAGCAGATCTCGCGTCATTGCGTGCGGCCGTGGGGAGGCCATGGCCTGCTCTAGCCTTTCTGGGATGCACTGCCATTTCCATTGCGCCCAATGCGGACCCACAAGGCCCCGCCTGCTCGCTTTGTCCTCACGGCGCGCAAGCCCCATGC
>QAXK01008416.1:0-11653 GCA_004335735.1 Chlorella sp. KRBP
TGGGTGGGTGGGTGGGTGTACTGCCAATATTCCACTCATGCTCAGGCAAGCCGCACTTGCTGTGGCCTGGCACATGGCATGCAGTTGTTGGCTTGTCAGTGCGGGTTAGACTGGAGGCTGGGGCTTGATGTTTGGGTGCTGTAGGACATGTTGGGTTTGACTTGTTTGCACTGTACATTGCAGTAGGCCAACATGCGACTTGCTGTTGTCTAGCGGGTGTTACACAGTGAGGGACCGTTGCCCTTGTTGCTTTCTGCTTTCCTGCCGAGAACAGACGTCATGCTGGACTCAGGCATGGGCCACTGTTGTGGGCAGTTGCTTGCTGCTGCCTGCATGGAGACGGTGGGCCTGAACATCCACAATGCTGCATCTGACGGGGATTTGACAACACTGTGCACGAGAGTGTGTGTTCACATGTGGGAGTGAGCTGGCGGCGTCCAGCAACTCAATCGTGCCGCACAAGCGTGTGCGTATGCCGGCGTGTGTGCCTGTTGCAAGGTCGGGATGCCTCAGCTGCTGAGTGGTGACTGACTCAGAGGCCTCCCTGCGGGTCATACTGCTTCTGCTGGCTGTCTGTGGCACACTATGGCGTTTGTTGCGCAGTCTGTGTGGTTGCTAAGGCATGGTCGGCCTTGGCACCACTTCCTGTTGCTGTCTATAGCATTGAACTGCGAGTCCTCATGCAGCTGCAAGACCCTCGCTCAGTGTTGCCAGCACTTGATGCATGTTTGCCTGAGGTTTCAAGGCCAGCACACACCTGCAACCCGGTTGCCTGCAGCCAGGTGACGTTGCAAGGTGCACCTGGGGCCCTGTTGGCATTATTCACAGACTGTTGGCTCAGTCTATGTGTCTTGTGGCCCCATGCAAGTTGCCTCGGTGTGGCAGAAAGAGGACTGAAGGGCTTAGAGGGTAGGCCGCCTTCGGCTTGATGGGGAGGCCTCCCTGCGTATCAAGCAGGAGTCACTTGGTTTGTTGATGTTGTTGACTGCTGCACCCACGGGTGGAACAGCTCCTCCTCTTCCAACGGTGGCTGCAGCAGCAGCAATGCCAGCACACGCGGCAGGGCTGCCAGCGTGTAAGAAAGCTTTCCCTGCAGGGCCGTCCCTTTAGCTGGCTGTCACGTGCACATGCAGTTGGGTTGCTTGCAGTCAGGTGAAGCTGGTAGACGCATTGGGGTTTCTAGAGACAGATCTGTCACAGTGCATCCGATGGTTGGCAACCAGACTGTCACTTCAGTCTATGTGTGCTGTGCCCCTGGCCGTTGGTCTTGTGGGGGCCAGCCTGAAGGTCCTTGAAGGTCCTCAGGGGTTTCCTGAAGAGCGTCCGAGCATTCAGTAGGCCCCTTGCTCCTGCCAGGGGTGGTCGCGGTTATGGTGGGGGATGAGTTATCCTTGTTGGGGGCCTGTTGGGGGCCTGGTGAGATATGTTGTTGTGCAGCGAGTTCTTTGTGTGTGCCCAGTGGGCGAGTCCTGCAAGCTTGTCAGCCCTGTTGGTGGGCTTGCGGCTAGGAGAGGGTCTCCTCCCTCTGAGGGGGCGGCCCCCTGTGCATTAGCCATTGTGCCTGGGGCTGGCAGTGCATTTGGCGGAAGTTGTGGCAGCAGTGGGTATGCTGGTGTCAGACTAGACTTCTCTTTTCTGCAGTGGATGGCCCGGTTGGCAACAGACTAGTGCCGCCGGGTCTCCGCACACACAGAGGCCCTGCTTGTTCTTCCCGCGTCAACACACCAGTGCTGGTGTAGGTGGTCAGTACAAAGCTGCACCACAGCAAACCTGGGGGCTGCTTGCTGCTTTGTTGTGAGGCAGGACGTACGGTACATCCCGTGGCATAGCGGCAGTACTGTCACCTGTGCATAGGCTGCATGTTCCTCACAGTCAACGTGAGAGGGTCGGGGAGCCTGAGGCTGGCATCTGTGCTTGTGGTACCACACCACCTTCTGCTGCTGATGTGGGCTCTTTGCAGGCACTAGTACTTTGGTGCGTGTGCTGTGAGCAGGGCACCCTGCTTTGCTATTCACAGTCAGGGGTTGGGGATGTAACCCTCAGTGGTGTCTTCTTGCTCAGGCGTCAAGGTCGTGCCACAGGCGACAGTCGCAAAACAGGTAATTCTATATTGTTGCGTCAAGTTGAATCTTGCCGAGGGGCTGGCAAAGTGTTTCTGTGTTGGTTGGTGTCTGTGTTTCTGTGTTGGTGCGCTGGCAGCTGCGCACGGCTGTGGGTCAAGTTTGCAAACTTGACCTGGCAATTGCCAGGTGTTGTGGGTCACGGGTGCAGTGGCAGAGGAGGCTCCGATGTTGCATGCAGCACACCACTTGCTGCAAGGGAATTGGAGTCTCTCTGTGTGCCTGCGTTGCTGTATACCCCAGCCGCTGGGGTTGAACCCCAGTCACTGGGTTGACCCCCAGTATTGAGGCGGCAGTCGGCCTGTCGGCATAGCATGGTGCTGTGCTGGGGTGTTTGTCTGACAAACGGTATCAGGGCTCTGCGCTTTGTGACCTTGGGCCCTTTGGCCCTGACGTTGCCGCGTGTTGTTTTCCTTTGCTCTTGCTGCAGGCACTGGTTGCTGTTCTTTTGCAAACTGCTTGAAGTGCTGTTGTTCGTCTGCGCGCTGCTCACCGCTGTCCTACTTGCTGCTGCTTTGCACGCTGCTGCTGCTTGCAACATGCAATGATCTTCAGGTGATTGTTGAGATCGTGCCGCTAAGCGGCACAAGTGCTGTCACAGGTGACCTTGTTGTGTGTCTTGCATCCGCAGAGTCGTGCTGAGGCTTGCATGTTTGGATGTAGGGCACATCAAGGCATATCTGTTGTGTTGCTCACTGTTGAGTAGGGTGAGCAGCTGTTGAGAAACCCCAAGCCAAAGCTGCTGTTGTGTGGAAGCAGCTTTTGCAGCTGCTGGAGGTAGCGGCAGTGTCCATGGAGACGCACGTACAAATCTACAGCACTCAGTCCTGCACTGAAAGCTCCTGCTGGGGCATGCACAAGGTTAGCATCAGAGTTGTGCACTTTCCAGTCCAGCCCCCGTCGAACAGCTGCTAGGTTGTCTTGAAACTGCATTCGCCGGCCGTTGTTGGTTGGCCGACTTATGCTTCAACCTCTTCGGATTTGTGGTTGCGCTTGGTTGTGTTTGCTGTGCTGAACCTGTCAGGTCTGGCAGCTGTCAGGCCCTGCACAGCATGTCACAGTTACACGTCATGCACCATGCACGGAGTCCAACTCAATGGGACACCTTCCGGCCTGGCAGCGCTACGTGGTGCTAAGCCCATGTCCGGGAGCGCAGAACCACTGGCAGTGGTGCTGGCAGCCAGTGTTCCCACTGTATCGATGAGCTTTGCCTTTGTCCAGGCAACTCTGCCCGCCACCCAACACCTTGGTGGCCAGACTGGTGACCCAGGTCAGCAATGCACTGCTGCTGCTGGCGGCTGTTCTCCAGCGCTCTGCACGGACACACAGTTTGTAGCAGCATCGTCGGGTTGTTAGGAGCTTGGTTGATAGCTCAATGCCACTGGGCCTCGGAGGCTTACCAGCGTCTGAAGCTGCTTGCGAACATGCGCACACTGCCATCCCACAACACAATTGGATGCAGGCTGTTGAGCTGCGCTGTGTTGAAGCGTGCACACAACGTAGTGTGAAGTCTACCGGTGTTTGGAGCAACCCCAACAGGACTGGTCACACTGTTGCAAGGCCACTGTCAGCAGCATCTGGAAGCTCACAACACAAAGTTTGCTGCGTTCGATTGAGCTTGGCCATGGGAGTGCAGCCGGGCCACATGCACTGCTCTTGGCAGCCCACAGTTGTTGGATGACACGTTTGTGCTGGACAACTTGGTGCAATTGTGGCAGGTTGCTGGCCCAGCAGTGCTGCTCTGTCTGTTGATCTGGCCCAAGGCAGCTGGGTGCAAGTGGGATGCCACTCAGGTCTCTGGTCATGTCTCTGTCAAACAGTGGCACTGTGCTGCAACTTGTGGCTGCCCGGCTTGTGTGTCTGTTTCTGGACGTCTTTGATTGCAGCAGGATTGACTGCATCTTCAAGCTTTGTTGAGTTGGTAGTTGAACCCGAGTCTGCAAACCAACTAGTTCTGCGTGTGAAGCGAGACTGTGTGCACCTCCACTGGAGGGTTGGGCCAACCCTTGCCGAGAGGAGGGTTCCGTGGCACGTGGCTGTCTGCTTGCAGACGGTTGCAGGTCGATGACTCAGCTATCTCAGGACCATTAAAAGTCCTGTGACGAGCTCTAGTAGGGCAGCAGCACAATGCAGATTGGCCAGTTGCGTCGCCTTGGTTGACGTAGCAGTGTCGCCACTTGTGTTGGTGGTGTGTTTCACTCACACAGGGTATTGCGTCAGTCCTGGCGTGGTTGTTGGTTGAGGGCCCGGGGCATGTCCGTATGTTGGGTTGGCTGGCCGCGGCTGTGGAGGCCGTGGAGGTGTGCAAGCAAGTTTGAACCAAACTTGGGAGGAGGTGTTCGGGCCAAACTTGGAGGTGTGCTGCACAAGCGCAGCACAGCATCTGGCATTCATGTGTTGGCAAGGCTCTGTTTGCAATCAGAGGATGTGTTGGTTGTGAGGCCCGAGTGTAATCTGAGTGTGCAAAATGTAACCACCTGCTTTTGCGCGTGCCATGCTCAACACATCGCAGGCATGCAATCGCACTAAGAACCAGGTTGAAAGCGTGTGCCAACACTCAACACGTGTTACAGCAACTGCGGGCCTCGCTGGAAGGCATGTCATCTAGCCACAGCACATCCAACACCTGCATGGCCTGATGCTGTGCGGCCCTGCTAGGCATTAGTACTACTAGTACTGCGTGGCTCATAGCAGCCACACACAGCCAAAAAACAGGCCCACATGTGAAATAAACTGACACATGACAGCCTAAGTTGACATCCTGTGCCACAGTGCAGGTTACACTGTGGCCCAAGTACGTCACACCAACATGCCATGTGTAGGGGATGCCATGCTCGCAGAAGCATGCACGTGCTGTCAAATTCCCCTGCGATGGGGGAATGCATACCTTGTCGCTGTGCAGTACAACAGCCGAGGAGTACAGCAGGACAGCATACAGGCAACCATCACCTAGCCCTACTCAGACCAAGACCGTGAAGCATGATGCATTCTGCATCCCTTCGTTGTGTACCGCAAATCAACACACTCAGAGCCCAGAGGGCAAGCGCAGTAAGGCTAGTGGGTAGGGCCCACATGTGCTAGCGCAGGCAAACATATGCAAGGTCTGGGAGCAGACCACATCAACAAGGCAAAGTCTGAAGGCTCTGCTCAGCTAGCAGGGCATGCCATGCGCAGGGGTGGTGACGGAGTAACAGCCTGCTGAGGCTGCAAAGATGCCAGGAGACCTCAGGTATCTTTGGTTTGCTTGCAGCGGTGTCTCTAATATCCCTCTGCAGACCATCACAGCAGCAGCCACTGCAGCTCCATCACTTTGAGACGCCAGGCTGGCGTCAACACCCTTGAATCAGACAGCCTGCTGAGGCTGCAAGCAAGCAAGGCCATAGTGACAGGTGCTGCTCACAGCCCGACTCCCTGAAGGTCAGTAGTACTTCATGTGGGCCTGAAGCATGTTGACAACGCTGCTAAATGGGATGGAGGCCGTTGGCAGCTAGGCGCGAAACACACCATAGCTGGAGGAAAGCAAGGCCGCTGGTGTGACAGGCACAAGAATGCATGGAGGGGATCAAGTCTATGTCCAAGGGCCAACAGCCATACACACATCAGTACTGGTCACGCACCGCTGCAGTCACGAGTAAACAGAAAGTCAACATCACGCCGCCCTTCAACAACCAACACAAGGGACCACACACGAGTCCCGGCTATATGGCCAGCACACATCAGACTTCAAACAGTTCAAAGCGCCAGAACAGCGACTGCAAGAGCCAGCAGGACATACAGGCCCTGCAGGAGCACGCCAGGTGTGCGGACAGACACAGCTGCGTTTCCTGCAGGCCTCTGCTGTGTGCCAGCAGCTGGTGTGGGCTCTGGGCAGGTGGTGCGCACGGTGCAGCGCTGATTGGGATCTGTCACAGTCTTGAGCTCGCCAGTGGCACAGTCCCTACGAGGGCGGGAAAAGTGAGGGCCGGAAAGAGTGAGAGTGTGGCAGCAGCCGCACTAGTGGGATGTGTGTGCTGATGCACTGCGAGGACATGCACAGATGACAGTTGTGTGCTGTGTGGGGAGGACAACACGGGGTATGGTCTATCACAGTTGTAAGCTGGCAAGTGGCGCAGTTGATGCGACTGTGCTGACAGGAGTGAGGTTGGGACATAGCAGGAAGGGGCAGGCACATATGCAAGGTGACAAGGTGCACAAATAGCATGTCCTGCGCCGTGTGCAGTCTGTAGCAGTCTCTATAAAAGGGGTGTTCGGGTATATCCTGAACCCTAAAACAGTAACAGCCCTGCAGCCCGGCCTACCTGTATGCGTTGGGGCAGATACGTGCGGGCTCTGCGCGCTGGCAGCGGTCAGCACTGTTGGCTGCGGTGCTGATGCCTGGGCAGTCTGCTGCTGACGTGAATGTGAGGCCGTTGCTTGCGGTCACTCCAGTGGGCAGCTGCCTCAGCCAAGAGGGGCTGTTGGGCTCTGCAGCAACCTTGGCTGTGGGTGTGACCACCTTGACAACATCGGCCAGCACCTGCGTTGACATCAAGGCACCCAAGCACGGGTCAGAGGGGTCGCGAGACACAGCTTGGTGCGTAGCGTAGTACAGCATGAACTGTAGCACAGCAGCAAGGGCTTTCTGCTGTCAACACACCCCACACTGGCAGCCGGCTCGTGCATTCACAACAGATCACACTGCGTGTGATCCCAAAGCATCGCTGCCAACCAACAGACCTGAAGGCACTTGTTGTCCTATACTGACCTGGTCAGGGCGTGCTGTGGCTGTCTCAAACCAGTCTGAAGACACCGTGTCATCAGAGCTCTTGGCCAGCCTGTTGTTGAAGGCAAACACCTTGCCCGCCTCCACAGCTGGCAGGGCCTCAGAGCCTGGCCCATAGATCCTGATGAACTCCGACATGTCCAGCAGGTTGCTGGCGGCGACTGTGTATGAGTCATCAAAGATGATGTCAACCTGCACACAGCAGGGGGTGTGTCGACACACTCACACACGCTCACGGCCACATGCTGTGTCTTCACGATGATGAGTGTCACTCTCAAGGCGCCATGTGTCAGCACACGCACGCACACACCGTGAGACCACAAAACAGGAACGCGCTCCGAAGATGACACGTCACTGCACAGAGAAACACACACACACACACACACATGCGCAACCTGTGTCCCGCATGGCCCCAAAAAGGGGATACGCATTGCAGCCCTCGTCCCAAACAGCCCTTTATGGCATGTGGCCCACCTCCTCGAGAATGTTGAGGAAGCCGGTCCTCTGTGCTGGCACTGACGCGTTGAAGTTGTAGTTGGTGTTGGCGCCAGAGGTGCGCGCCACACCGCCGGCAGCAACCACGTCAGCAACAGCAGGCATCTGGCCACCAGCATCCTGCACAGCAGACACAACATCATACATGTGTACATGCATCTGTTGAGCAAACACCCACCAACACAGCTTTCCCAACAGGACGTCACTAACACTCCTCAGATCACTCCTCAGATCACTGAAACACAGGGCTTCGAGACATACATGCCAGGACACACAGCTATCATGCATGCATGCACTGCATGGCATGCAGGCAAGAATCATTTGACACTTGCATGCAGGCAAGGACAAGCCATGCCAACAGTGAGCCACTTGTGCTTGGATGTTGGGTGAGGCGTCCATAACAGAACCACGTGCATGACAGTACATGCACACAAGACGATGCCACATCATGAGGCCACAGCAGCGGCGCTCAGCAAGGCTCACTCAACAAGCTGTGAGGCCACTCACTGTCACGAGCTCCTGCTTGTACACGGCATAGCTGAGGGTCAAGCTGTCCCCATACTTGCTGACCCAGGCGACCTTGGCGGGCCCGCCTGCTGCTGCTGCCGCGGCACGTGCAGAAGTGTTGAGCTGCTTGTAGGTGGTTGTGATGGTGCTGAACAGCTTGTTGGCCTCGACTTCCTTGTTGAAGAACACAGCCACAAACTTGACCCATTCTGCGCGGTTTAGAGCTCCGGGGTCTGCATATGCACTGTACACAGCAAAACCCCACACCCACGCATGCAGACACGCATGCGGTGTGTCAGCACAAACATAGACTGCAGCAGGACTGTGGTTCTGGGGAGTGCTGTGCGATCCTCTTTGATAGACAAGACAAAAGCTGACACACACTCGAGCACCAGACTTTTTGATGAAGCCATCAGCCGTGGCAGAGGGCCTTTGTTTCTGCTTCAAAGGCCTGTAGCTGTGGCACCACAACTTGTGGCCATGAGCAGCATCAGTCTGGCTTCCTTGATTTGCCGATTGTTGCAACCCTCCTCTTGCATGCGGCGGCGGCCATACATGATCCACTCCGCACAGCATTGACAACCTCCGTCCAGTCACAGCAAGTTACTCACGTGACAGCGATACTCTTGGGGTTGGCTGCCTTGTCCCCAGTGAAGATCGCGTCCACCTTGGAGCTCTGTGCTGCAGACAGCTGCTGCCACTCAGAGGTGCTGTCGTCTGACGCAGAAACGGCATCGCCGCCACACACTGCAGGCAGAGGGCAATCACGGCCACACGACCACAACAGCAGCTGTTAGGCATGCACAGTCTAGCTGAGTTTGTGCAATTGTGTGGCAGACATTGCGTCGCCGCACCACATGCTCATGCACGAAAAGTCAGGTTTCAGTTAAAATGTTGATTGGTGGCAGTCTGCTGTACTAGGAGAGAGCAATAAGAGGGAGGCATGAAGGCATGTTGGGCTACTTGGCCAGCAGGCAAGGAGTGCATGACAAGTCCCCAGCAGGGTTTAGGGTTTGGGGTTGGAGGCAAGGGGCTGCAATCAGATGGAGTTCAGAATTTGGGGTACGTACAAGTACACTGTGCTCACCATTGATGGCCTGTAGGCAGGAGTTGTAGGAGTACTTGCTCGCAAATGCCACACGGTCTGTCAAGCCCAGCTCAGACTGCAGGAGAGGAAAGGGGGGTCGGCAGAGACCGCCGAGCATTCACAACAAGCATGAGTGAGACGCGGACGGCAGCCATAACACAAGAAGGGTGAGAGACAGCATCACCATCACCCAAATGCTTGCGAAAGCAAGCAGCAGATACAGCACTGCGTCCTCACACCACTATTGCTGCAAGTCAGGCCTGAAGCACCCACAAGCATGTGAGTCTGTGTGATGATCAAAAACACATATGCGATGCATCGCCTCGGAGGTGATATACGAACAGACTGACGGCCACACAGCTTTTGCACCAACACCACACAGCGGCACCATGACCCCTACCATCACCCCCAGTAGCAGCAGCTGTATCAGAGGGACAGCTTACCAGGAACGCTGCTGCGTTGGCATCTGTGACTGCCACAGATGACAGAGGGATCTCAAAGACCTTGGTGCCTGGGGGCAGGTCCATCTCTGTGTTGGCGGCCTGGGGGTTGGGTGTACCGCACTGGTACAGCAGGTACACCTCGCCCGCACGTGAGTTGTTCACGACCTGCAGGCGGAGAGGACAACAGTTATGATATTTCAACGTCGTGAGCACATGTGCGCAACGGCAGGTGTTGAAGAACTGCAGGTGTGCTGAGGCCATCTCATGTACACGGCTCAGTACAGCACAGCATTGTGCAGAGGAGGCATACGAGGCAACCCAGATGCAGGCCGTACCTACCTTGTATGTGCCGTAGTAGGTGACACTAAAGTCCGAGGCAAACTCGATCTGCAGGGACATGGGTGGTTTCCAGTGAAATCGGAATGGTGAGCGACAAAGACAAACAATGAGGGACCGATTGCTGGTGTGGAATTGGCGATGCTGCATTTGAGCAGTGTTATGCTAGCTCAGGCATCGATGGAGCAAAATGTCGTCAAGGCCAAAGTATGGTCAGGGACACAGCGCCCAGCTGGATGCAGTTGTGCAGATGCAGCTGCTCCTGTGGATGTGGACAAGATGCACCCAAGCTATGCAGGAGCAATGGCCTGATTCAATTTTTGTCCTGAGGCATCCGAGGTAGGATTTGTCGCTGAGAGTCTGTGGATCAGTAGCAACCAGTACTGTGGTAGTACTCACAGTGGTCTCCAGGCCAGAGCTGGATGCAGAGGGTGTCAGGATGGACTGCAGCTGGTAAGAGCGCGGGAAAAAGTTGTATCCGTTGGCCAACGAGGTAAGAGCTGGGGCGAGGCAGTCGCCCTCTGGCCGTGCGATTGCCAGCTGGGCAGCACTGAGCTGTGCTGCTGCCAGGCACAGCAGCAGCATTGCAGGCAGGCAAGCTGCTGATCGAGGCATGTTTGATGTCAGAAAACCAAGCAGCTTCAAAAGCGACTTTGTTGGCGCTGCTTTGAGGTGGCGGATGGAACGCCCAGCTCTTCCGACAAGTGAGATGTCTGGGTCTGCAACTCCGGCTGCGGAGGCAATGGCTATCCAAGCAATGCAGATAAGCTACACAGTCAGCCACATACACCCCGAACCATGTGTGCTAGTGGCCAGGTTCGCTGTTACAGGTTTTAGTTTGACCGGAATTGTAACTGCATTTGCAGCTTCACGCGTGCCTCGATACAAAAGTAAATTGCGAGGAAACATGACCCCATGTACTGCGAACGAACAGACAGCAGCGGACTGATAGAGATCACCAGGTCAGCTTGATCCAACACTGGCTTGACCAGATGCCCTGACACCGTCGCCCCTGCCAATCCAATACCAAACATTGGTTACAAAGCAACCGCACAGGCGTCCTCACAGTCCACCACACTGGTTTGTTCCAATCGCAAACCTCCTGAAGATGCTAGCTACTGTGGATTCATTCGATCATGCTGCTGGTGGCTGCCCAGGGTTCGTCTAAATCCTTACCTCGAAAAGACAGGTCAGATATCTGTTGCTGACCTCCGCCCTGCCGTGGATGCATTTCATGGCAGGAGTGGTTCACATTCGCCTGAAAACGAGCATTGTATCAAGATTGCAAGCAATCACTAAAGGTCTGCATGTGGCTTCAAACAACATACTGCATGGCTGAACGGTTTGTTGCATAGGCGTGGGTTTGACAGGATGCAGAGTAAGATTTCTCAGATCAAGGGGTGTGCAAGTGACAGTCACACCAGAAGCGAACCGCTTGCCTTGCTGAAGTGCTGAAGGGCTTGCTCAACTACGGCTGCTCAGTAATAAGCAATAGCATTGCCTGGCGTGGTTCCAGACTCAAACGCTCGGGCATACAACTGTGCAGGGGAGGTGGTTGTCTGCACGGCCATGCACCATCCTGCCATTGCCCAAACCCAGTGTGTTGGTCGTGGGGCTGGGCAATGCCAGTGCAGGTTGGGGCTCTGCCATTAGCCGGAAACAAGCAGCACCTGTGGTTTCCTTTTTTGATTTCATGCAGCGTGAGTATGCTGCCAGGAAGGACAATGTGTTTGTTATGCACGTTGATGAGTTCAAGACCAGCCAGGTGTGCAGCAGGTGTTGGAGGCATGCTCCTCCCAAGGGCATGAAGCAAGCTCGTGTGGGGCCGGCTGGTGCCAAGTCATCATGCTGGAAGCTCAAAAAGTGCGTTTCAGGGCAGGAATGTTGCCAGAACCTGGTAGTA
>QAXK01008419.1:0-18748 GCA_004335735.1 Chlorella sp. KRBP
TAGAGGCGTGTGTTTCAACAGTGCTGACTTAGGGCTTCTGCTGTTGCGTGCATGTCTGCTGTTCCTCTCGCAGGTCTTGGCAGCGTGCTTGGGCCCTTCAGATGCTGCAAGCTGCAGGCTTGTATCGAAGCAGCTCGTAGACGTTGTACCAGACCGCTCAGGGTCTTGCCTGTGGGTTGTGGCCAACAGTTTCAGGGCACGGATAGACCAAGACGCCAGCTCAACCCAGGATGTCGAGCGCAGCTTCTCGAAAGCATTCCAGGATGCTGGGGGTCCCAGGGAGGCTGATGTGCAGGGTTTACAGAGCCACTGGTCAACGCAGGTGTGTGGTCAGAGGGATGTTTGGGGTGTTCCTCAGGGTGGTCAGTTGTGGCATGTTCTTGTTGCACGAGTATGCGGGTGTTGAGTGAGCTCAGGGTTGTCAGCTGTTTGTTTGTGTTGACGGTGCACAGCTCGCAATAACACTTCATCTACCAGGGCAGAGCACCACTGGTAGTAAGTACAAGCACTTGCTGTTGGTAGGCATCATGCAGCAAGCCCATGCTGGACTGGCCCGCACATTTTTGACAACACCTGCTGGTTGTTTGCGTCGTGTCTCCTGTGGTGCACCGCAGTTGACGAGGGCCTGCTGACTGCCACCAGCCTGGCAAGGGCTGCTGAGGGTGTGGTGTGTGCTGAGGTGCTGGTGGACGCCAGCAGGCCTTGCGAGGGAGACACCTGGCAGGCACTCTTCAGGTGGGTTGAGCCCACCCAGAGGTTCTAGACATTTGCAACTGCTGAATGTTTCCTTGGACTGCCTAAACTGCTCCCTCAGGCTATCTGCTGCCGTCATGCCGCCCGTGGTCTTCAAGACTCTCTCTGTGCACCAACACCCTGCCAGGTGCGGCACACATGCCCCTGGAAAGCCTATCTCCGCAACACCTGGGGACACCACCAGCATTGTTGAGCAGACATGCCATAATCAGCACGAAAACACTGGATGCATTTGAGCCTGGGTGCCATGCACATGTGTCTGTTGTGCCTTTCCAGGTCCTTGCTGTCCTCAAGCACCCTCGAGAAGCTCCATCACAGAGTATTGCGCACACAACGCAGGCGGTCTCTCAGCGACCCTTGCCAACCGTGAGACCTCCAGCAGCAGTGAGGTGTCTGGCCATGGGTCCGTGGCACAGCAGCAGAGCAGCACACAGTCCGAGTGGGACCCGCATCGCAGGTTCAACCCCTCCACACTGACAGCCGCTGACTGCGGGTGGCTACCTGCCTTGGTCCATGCAGCTAACAGGAGACATGGCAGGCCAGCCATGCAGCAAAATCAGCAGCATGGGGCTGGTCCTGTGTCAGCAACAGCAAGCGACAGCGAGCATCTTCAGCAGCAGGAGCAGAGTCCAGAGCAGCAGCGCCAGCAGCACCAGGACAGGCGGTTGCCTCTGCGCCTGTCCCTGCAGCTGCTGGCCCCGTTGCCGCTGGAGCACTGCGTGCTGCTGCTCCAGCTGCAGGGTTTAGGTGCTCTGTTTTTTTGACAAAACCCCAGCATGGCTGGCCTGTCAACATGCCGAGGACCGTCCAGGCAGGCGGCCGCATGGTGTATTGCCTACTTCAGTGCTGCCGGCACTACGGAAGCTGCCTCAGCTTGACAGCCTGACTGGCACATTGGGGCACCATGCGCAGCATGGAGAGGTGGGCAGCTGACAGTTTCTACATTGCATTGCCCAGCATACAGTCAGGTCGGTTCTCCTAATCACACATGCAAGGGTACTGTTCATGAACCTGTTTCAGCTCGCCAGCCTGGCATGCGTAGTATCACTGCTCTGGGCTATTGGAACTTGCAACGTCTGCAACAGCTTGACTGCGCTGGATGCCATCCAAGAAACAGTGTTGTCTCCTGGGTTGCCGATCTTGCTTCTGCTGCACGCACCCCACCTGACAGGTTGGCACAATGCTGCAGCAGCTGCTGTTGGACCTGGGGCCCCAACTCACACACCTCAGCCTGGGCGCCTCACAAGCAGCTCTACAGGAGTGCTACCATGATAGGGTGCACTACAGCTTGTCAGCGCCCCTGCGGGGTATGCCTGTCCTGCGGTCCCTGACTTGCAACCCAGGCTTCTCCCTGGATGTCAAAACAGACCTCAAGGATGCAGCCATGTCAGGCAGCCAGGGGTCAGCAGCAGTGCCCGAGGCAGCTGTGGCTGCTGCTGCTGCTGCTGCTGCTGCTGCTGCTGCAGGCACAGGAGCAGCAGCAGCAGGGGCAGCACCATCTGCAAACAGCAGCAGCACTGATGTTGGTGGTGGCAAATGGTCCACAGCCCCGTCAGCAATGATCTTTGCTTCGCTGACGCGCCTAGTGCTGGTGGATCCAGCATGTGTGCGTGATGTGCTGCAACTGCTGGCAACTTCTGAAGCAGCCTGCCGCCAGCTACAGCACCTGGAGATCCCAGCACTGACAACTGGCAAAGAGCGCTGGCACTGGCAGCCGCAGCAGGATCCAGGAGTGCGAGCCATGCAAGAATTGAGCAAGCTGCAGGGGCTGCAAGAGCTGCGGGCCATTACTGCTGGACAGCAGCAGTTGGGTGCGCTGGTGGCAGCGATGGGCAGCCAGCTTCTGGGACTGACAGTGACAACAGAGCGGAAACACCAGCAGTCAATGGATGCAGTCCAGCTGCGTCCGCTGCTGACAGGCATGCCTCAGCTCACCAGCCTGGACATCGAGGTCAGCGACGACTTCTTTGATATGCAGCAGGACCTCCCAACAGCGGTGCGGCACATGACAGCCCTCAAGCAGCTCAGGTTCACAGGTTCCATCCGCAGTCTTGGTTCCTGGCACTATGATCAGCCCGAGCACATGTGCGGTCCGGACTATGATACGGTGGTTGTGAAGCGTGGCAGGGCTGTAGAGCTGTTGCCGGGCATGCTGCCGCCAGGTCTCCAGGGTCTAACCATCATCGCTCAGCAGCACACTGGAGATTCAGGTCGCGACCTTGCCGGGATATACACCCTGCACCTACACGCTTTGCCCGAGAGCTTGACCAGCCTCAAGTGCCGGGGCTTCTGCTGGGAACGGACGCCAGACGAGTTTGCTCAGGACTCAGATCTGTGGGTGGGATAGGAGCTGCTGCCAGCTGGCTTGCAGCGTCTGGAGATTGATGTGCAGGGGGTCGCGCCTGTGTCGAGGTCAGTCTATAGCCTGGCCTACGTTTGAATGACAAGTGCACCAGACTTGCAGCTGAAATGTTCCCTGCATTCCGAGCAGGTTATGCAGTTGGACATGTGTTCACTGCGGCATGGTGCACAAGCATGCGGACTTGGCCTGCTGTAAACAAGCTTGGCTGGTGGCCACACAAGCGTTCATCATACGTCACATGCAAGCCGCCTGGTCACCTGCACCGCCCCTCAATTACCCATCTTGTACTACGCAGCCACATCCTGTGATACCATCATACTGCGGCAGGCCGTTTCCTCTGTGGCTGTTTCCACCGTGCAAAAGAGCAGTCCTCTTCCAGAGCCTGAGGTTGCAGACTGAAGCTTGAAGCTGGGCATGTTACCCTGGCCCTGTCTTTCTAGCACTTGTCCTTGATGTGCTACTGTTCTGCCTGTGCAGTACATGACCCGTGGCTGACATCTGGGCTGACGACTCCGATACTGACTCAGACAAGTACTTCGATCCCGACTCCAGTGGGGGTTATGACGGCAAGGTGGTGCTGCCTTGTCTCACCAGCTTGGCCTTGCATGTACACGGTAGGTTCAGCCAGCCGGCATGGAAATAGTGTGTACGTCGACATGCACACTCATGACGTCATGGCTGAGGCCTGGTCACTAGGATCACTGATGACCTGCAAGGCGCATCATGCAGCTCAGTGCTGCATTCAGATTTGACGTAGTCCCTAAAGTTTTCCCCTGACACCCCACAATTTATATGAGCATGCATGTTGTTGCCAAAATGGCTGACACACAATGCTAAGGCGGCAGCGTGCCGCAGGCATGCTGCTGCGGTTGTATGTCGACGACCAGGTCTGGGTCTTATAGTCACACTGTTTTTTTGAGTGGAAACCGTCATCCGATGACTGCATACCTCATCACCTGACGTGGTGTCTGCAAGTTTCTCGGCCAACACATGCAGGATAATCCCATCCCCCATGCATTGCACTGCGCCCCTGTTTTATCTGCCTGCTGAAGGCTCTGATCTGATCAAGAATGGTTACGAGGACGATGATCATGATGGCATCATCATTGATATCAGTGAAGCGTCGTCACAGAGCCTGTGCCTGCAGGAGCTATTGGAGCAACTTGATGAGTTGACAGGCCTGACACACCTTCACATCAGCAGCTACCTGCCCATAACACGCAGCAACAGCCCTGTTGGCAGCCCCTACACGACTCAAGGTGGGTCATCGATTGGGTGATCGTGGTCATGACTGCCAGTTGCACATCCTGGTCAGGCAGCGTGTACGGGCAGCCAAGGGTGTTTGTGCCCCCAAAGAAGGGTGTATGTGTTGTGCAATGCAATCCAATGCCGCCATGCTTGACCAGAACCCCTGTACCAGCCCTGAAGGTGCTGGTGCGTCCTCAGCAGGGCATCCACAAAGGCTGCAAGCAGTCACTGCTGAAGTTCATGTACATCTGCAAGTCCGGGATGTGATTTGGCAAACTGGCTTTGCCATATCATACAGTACAGTGCCACAGTGTAGTGACTACATCAAGTCAGCGTGTTTACCGTTAACAGGCTGAGCTGCTTGCATTCCGCACGGCTGATAAGCTTAGTTGCTGCATGTTTGAGCCTTAACAGGGGCCCTGTACGGCATCCCTCATCCAGGGGCCTTGCACGGCATCCCTCATCCAGGCTGGATATGGGATTAGCTTTCCTGGCCAGCTTGTCAGCACTGCTGACCCCAGTGGCACTGGGACAACACCGAGTAGTAACTATATATTTATGCTTTCTGGCACACTCCCTGCACTGCTTGATGTACATGTACAGGTGTCTATCTGGATGACATGAGTGCGTTCGCGTCTCTCAAGGTGCTCACTCTCAATGTGGGCATGTTCACTTAGCAAGCCCTGTGGGTGAGTCACTTGGCCATGTATGGCTTGTCACAACGGTTGTGATACCATGACTCATGATCGGATCAAGAGGCTATGTGTCACAGCTGTGGCACAGCTTACATGGGTAAATAGCTACATGGCTCCGTCGCAGACTGGAAGAGCACTTGCCAACTGGTAGGTCTGGTTGGTGTGGGAAGGCTTCAGGTCTTGCACCCCAGCGCTGAGAGTACTTCAGGTCACTTGCTCATTGCAGCACATCATACATTCTGGCTGTGGTGTGTATGCAGGAGCTGATCAGGGACGCCAAGGTGGCCCTGAAGGAGTGCAAGGACCTGCGTGTGCTGCGGCTGCCTTGCCTGGGCAAGTACATACCTGGGGTCTCACAGGAGCTGGAGGTGCAGCTGCCAAACTGCCTGATCTTAGAGGCAAGGGACAACTTCATTGATCAGGTCGTGCCGCACACTGCACGGCCCGGGTGCTGAGCAGCAGGATGCCATGCTTGGCTCATCAACAGAGCAGCAGATGAGGGGTGTGCAGTGATTGAATGCAGATGGGTACCTTGCAGCAGCCAATGTTTGTGAAGGCCGCTGTGACAGCAGGGACAGCTGTAATTCAGGGTTGCCTGCAAGCACAACAGGTTTGTGGAGGCCCACTGCTACACAGATTTGGGTATCTTCCATTGCAGCGCTTTGTCTGCTCAAGGTTGTAGAGGCACTGACGACTTGCCTAGATCAGAGGTTGTGTGTTGTTTACCTGGATTTGGGATGCGTGTGTGCATGCATGTGGTGCGTGGTGACCACTCCCTCTGTCTGCAGCGAGATGCATGGCAGATTGATCACATTGTGGTTGCTGCTGCTGCTGCTGCTGCTGCTGCTGCTGCTGCTGTGTGAACGCTTTTGTTATGTATTGCAATTCAGCCTTTGATGTGCTTTCTAGTAGAATGACTGTGTAAGCCCCAGCAGCTCAGCATGTGCAAGGGTATGAGTCACCACGACAGTTGCAGAGACAGCTCCAAACATTGCATCACGCAAGTCATACATGCTTGTGTTACTGTTTTTACAATTAATTGACGCACTTTGGGGCCTGCTAAGCTCGGCATACGGCAGTAGTTTGGGCAGACCTCAACTGCACTGTGTATATGTCATCCAGTCAAGGACCAACGCACTTGCACAGATAGGGATGAACACTGCGCGTCCGCATAAGACGTCCTTGCAAGTTAGTTTGTCTAAGCGCTCATTTACCGCTGTGTCGCACACGCAACGCCAGCACGGTGTCCCCAAACGCCAAGCTTTGGACCGTGACTCACCCGCCTTTTCTGTCGTGCCTGTTTAGTGCCCTTGTAGCAGCGCAAGAGCAATGCAGTAACGCGTTTGTTGAAGCTTCAGCTATCCTTTGTATATCCTGATCGTCGCATCTGAGCCAAGCATTTGGCTTGCTGGGTGGCACAGCAGCAGCACAGTACACTGTGGAGCATGGATGCTCCGCTGATCACAGACTTACCTACGTCAGCTCAACGGGTACGCAACGCACTTATGGTATCCTTGCAAGTCGCAACAGGGTCATTGACTAGGCCATCTCGTGGCATGTGTGTTGGCAGCACCAGTGCTGACTTGTGCTGTTGCATGCATGTCTGCTGTGTTGCTTGCAGGTGTTGGCAGACCACTTGGGTCCCTCCAACGCCGCACGATGCAGACTTGCATCCAAGCAGCTCTCGAATGTCGCAGCAGACCGCGCAGGCTCTCGCCTGTGGGTAGTAGCCAACACCTTCAGGACACAGATCGATTATGATGCAGACATGACACTGGATGTCAAGCGAAGCTTCTCAAAAGCATGGAGGGATGCTGGGGGCCCCAGTGAGGCCGATGTGCAGGGATTTACAGAGCCACTGGTCAACGCAGGTGTGTCGGAGGGCAGGAATCCAGGGGCTTGGGGTGCAGATGAGAGGGCAGGGTCCCTTGGGGCGCGGTAAGGTGCACCAGTGCAGTATGTTCCTGGTGCATGGAACATAGCACACGAGCAAGTTAAAACAGGATCTCGGGTCCCTGAAAATGACCTTGCCACACACCGTTTACATGCACCGCAGTTGACGAGGGCCTGCTGACTGCCACCAGCCTGGCAAGGGCTGCTGAGGGTGTGGTGTGTGCTGAGGTGCTGGTGGATGCCAGCAGGCCTTGCGAGGGAGACACCTGGCAGGCACTCTTCAGGTGGGGGTGTCGGCCTGATGTAGGGAGGGCGTTTGCATGCGAATGCTTGGCAATGCGCGTCAGTGAGCGGCCCAACTGTAAGCTGCAAGCTGCCCTGGTGCATCATGTCACCCGGTTTTGCTGTGTAAAGGAATTATTAGATTGGCAACTCTCTTTCCCCAGAGGAACACTCCCTGAAAGCCGACTGGCTGTTCTGACTGCGTGCCCTGACACCATGTGTGGCGGCAAAGCTCAGCGAAAGCGCCATTGTGCCTTACCTTACCCTGTGTCTGCTGTGACTTTCCACCGTCATTAGGTCCCTGCTGTCCTCCAGCACCCTCCACGAGCTGAAAGTCACAGAGTACTGCTCACACAACGCAGACAGCCTGCCAGCGGCCCTCCAAAACCGCGAGATCTCGTCTTGCAGCCCCTTTTCTTGGTCCAAGGCAAAACAGCAGCAGAGCAGCATGCAGTCAGAGTGGGACCCACACCGCAGGTTCAACCGCTACACGCTGGCAGCATCTGACTGCGGCTGGCTGCCGGCATTGGTCCATGCAGCAGTCAGAAGGCAGGCCGGGTCAGCAGCTCGGCCTCAGCAGCAGCCGGGACAGCAGCAGCAACAGCAGCAGCAGCCGGGGCAGCCACAGCAGGAGGCGCAGCAGCAGGACAGTCCACCACCCCTGTACCTGTCGCTGCAGCTGCTTGCGCCGCTACTGCCGGAGCACTCCATGCTGCTGCTGCGGCTGCAGGATTTAGGGGGGCTGTCTTTCTCCAAAACCCCGGCGTGGCTGGACTGCCAGAGCCCAGAGGCCCAGCAGGGCCGGGCAGCAGACTACAAAGTCCCTGCGGCAAAACCGACTCCCTGGTGGCAAAACCACGATACTGGGGCTGGTGCTGGTGGTGCTGGAGCTGGAGCTGGTGGTGGTGGTTATGCTGCTGCTGCCGCAGCGGCTGCCGCTGCTGGCGCAGATCATGCAGCAGCAGGGGCAGCCGGCTTCTTCCCGCCAGACTACCGCCCTGCAGCCCCGTTTGCAGAGTTGCCCGTCCCTGTACTGCCCACCTCAACGCTGCGTGCACTACGGGAGCTGCCGCAGCTGGCTGGTCTATCAGGCACAGTGGGCAGGCCTATGATGCACAAGGAGAAGCCTGGAGAGGTGGGTTGACTGCTGTGGTACCACCAAGATGATTTCAGAAGTTGGTTGAAGTTGAAGTTTGCAGCCGCACGGCTGTGCAGCATCATGCCAAAGTGGGCATGCTCGTCACACCACCCAATGCTGCAGACTCATGACTGACAGCCTTGTTCAGACTGGAGTTGAGGCAGCCTCATCGAATGTTATGAGCAGAGGTGTTATGTCACACCAGTGATGACCTTGATCCTCTTCTTCCACTGCCGACACCACTGCTGCTGCCGCTGCAATGCTCGCTTCGCACCACAGGTTGGCACAATGCTGCAGCAGCTGCTGCTGGATCTGGGGCCCCAGCTTACACAGCTCAGCCTGGGCTCCCTGCAGGGAGGGCCAACAATGCATTACAGCCTGTCAGCACCGCTGCGGGGTATGCCTGCCCTGCGCTCTCTGACCTGTAACCTGGGCTTCTGTCTGGATGTTGACACAGACTTGGACGATGCGGCTATGATGAGCATCCAAGAGCCAGCAGCAGGGTCTGGTACAGGTATCACAGTCGACACAGCAGCAGCAGGGGCAGGACCAGCTGGCAACAGTAGCAGCAGCAGCAGCAGCAGTGGGAGCTTGGGTGGAATCAAGGGGTCTGGTTTGCCGCACACAACGCTGTTCCCTTCCCTGACGCGGCTAGTGCTGGTGGATCCAGCATGTGTGCCTGATGTACTGGAACAGCTGTCAGCTTCAGAAGCAGCCTGTCGCCAGCTACAGCATCTGGAGATTCCAGCACTTGCATACGATGACGAGGCATCTGGGCCAGATTACAACGCTTATCTGGACCAGCAGCAGCAGCTGCAGCGGCGGCGGCAGGACCCGGGGGTCAGCACCCTGCAGCAGCTGGGGAAGCTGCAGGGGCTGCGAGAGCTTCAGCTGGTCACTTGTGGTCCCTGGCAGTTGGAGGCGCTGGTGGCAGCAGTGGGCAGCCAGCTTCTGGGACTGACAGTGACAACACAGCAGGGTGACTCACGGTACGCTCCTGCAAGTGGGGCCTCATCAGGGCAGCATTGGTGGGATACAGACAGAGCATGCATGACAGACTTGGACCCCCTGGTAACTGGGATGACTCACCTGACCAGCTTGAAGGTCATCGGTGGCAAGGATGCGATGCTGACCCCGCAGAAGCACCTCCCAGCAGCAGCAAAGCACTTGACAGCGCTTAGGCAGCTGAGCTACACCGGGCGCATCAACGCCATTGCCACCCGCGGGGAGCCGGGTGTCGAGGTGCTGCCAGGGATGCTGCCCACCACCCTCCAGGGGCTCACCCTGGTTGCCCGGCAGTCCGACTCTGGTAGTTCAGACGGCGACGGGCGCTATACCCTGCACCCGGGCGCCCTCCCCAAGGGTTTGACTAGCCTCAAGTGCCGGGGCTTTCGCTGGGAGCGGCCGCACAGTGTCGACCCGTGGGGCCTGTGGGTGGGCTGGGAGCTGCTGCCTGCTAGCCTCAGGTGCCTGGAGCTTGATGTGGAGGGGGCGCTGCCAAATGCTGGGTAAGTGACGGGTCAACTATGCTGGTCTGAAGGTCTTGAAACAGAATCTGCATCTTGGGTTGCTTATTCTGCTGCCTGTAACAGCATCCGGATGCTTCAAGTAATTTTTCCAACCTTGAACCCGGCTGTTGCTTCTGCAGGAGCTGCGGCATCTGGCCTGTGTCCTCCACCAACAGTGGTGGTGCTGGTGCTAGTCTTGGTGCTGTGAGTGCTGGCGCTGCTGCAGCTGATACTGCTGCTGGTGCTGCGGGGGTTGCTGGTGGTGCCGCTGACCCATCTTGGGAGTCACTCCCCCATGAGGTGGTGCTGCCGTCACTGGACAGCTTGGCTCTACACGTGCACGGTGATTGGTGCTTGTTAGTACAACGTCAGGAGCTGTTATAGGAGCAGCAGGAAGGAATGTTGCATTGCGATGCACTGCAGACCAGGGCGGTGACAGGACCAGGTTATGAACTTCCTGAGGACAACTCTGGGCTTTGCAGCATGTGATGAACACCACACCTGTTGTGAACTCACGCATTCTGCCGTCACATCATAACTCATCGTGTGTGCTGAGTGACTTGTGCTGTGTCTGTTTCCGCCTGCAGCCAACCGCCATGCGGACCCTGGTGATTCCAGCAACCCCCCTGCCCTGTGCCTGTCTCACATGTGTGATCATTTGAGTGGGCTGACAGCCCTGACACACCTCCACATCAGCAGCAGGCTGAGGCATGACCCAGGTGAGCCAAGTTTGACCACAGGGTGTACTGCATATGTGGTCTGCACCTTGTGCTTTTGGAAAAGTTCAAGTTGACCCCAGCACCGCATGTGTATGGCTCACAGCATGGCAGCATGGCAGCATGGCGACATGGCAGCATGGCAGCATGGCAGCAATCTGCTTTGTATCTGCTGCTGATTCATGGCCGGCGGTGCCCCAAAGCATGCCATGATGGTATGAGGTGACCTTTTACAACTCCAGGGTCACAACATGCCCTGCATCTTGTTGCACATCTTGCAAAGGCGCTTTCCCATCAGCACCAGCAGAGGTGTGCGTCTATCATCATAGAAGCGGCTGCGTGTCTGATGCAAACTCTCTCCTTACCCACGCCTTGTATGTGACTGCAGGGGAGTGTCTGGTTGGGATGGAGCCCCTGGTGTCCCTCAAGCTGCTGACCCTGCACGTAGGCCTGCCTGGGTCCACCCAGCGGCTTGACCTGGACGCAGTCAAGGTGGGTGGGGTAGGTGGGGCCATGGCGCATGTGTCGACACATCGAAAGGTTGCAGGTGCATGCAGACAGGCTTTTATGCGTGCGGTGGCGCAGACAAGGCCTTCTTGAGTCACGTAGGTGCACGTGCTCGTCCGGCAGCTTGCAACCTCTTGTTGCGAGCTGTGCAGTTCTTCACGTCTCCAAATCGTACTATGCTATTTGTGCTGGCTGTCGTCAGGTTCCTTGAGCGTGCCAAGGAGCCCGCCAGTGTTCGTCGACCATGGATGCTGAACACACTCCGGCGTCCTTGCGTGTTGCTGCGGTGTGTGCAGGCACTGGCCGACAAGGTTGAGATGGCTGTGGCAAGGTGCACAGGCCTGCGGGTGCTGCGGCTGCCCCGGCTGAGCTTCAAAGAGCCCTGGACCCTTATGGACCTGGAGGCACAGCACCCCAACTGCTTGATCATGGAGTCACAGGATGCTTGCATTGATGAGCAGCTGGCGCGCTTATGATGGACTGGTAACCGCATCATGCAGTTGGCATCTGCAGCGGCGGGGGGTCTGTGTAGCAGTATGGCAGGTGCATTGATGAGTGTTTTATGGAATGCTGCAGCACGTGGCGCATGTCTGCAGCTAGGGCGCCTCCTCAAGACAGGCTAGCAGTGCTTGCTGACTGATGGTTGGGGCATGGCTGAAGAGGCACAGGGCACTTGCCTGGGTGAGACTTTCACACAACAGAGTCTGTTGCAATACATGCAAGTCGATGCAAGAGGCTGCAGATCCGATCTGCTGGCAGGAGAATGCAGCTGCCAGGCAGGCTGGCAGGAGAATGCAGCTGCCAGCATGCTTGCCTCGTGAGGCACAGTTGTTGGCTGGGGCGGGGCACATGCATCCGCGTGGGTTATTTTTGACTGCTTCAATTCTGGTTGAGCAGCTCTTGCTCACTGAGTGAGTCAGCTCACACTCAAGTGTGCACATGTGCATGTACAGGTTTACAAGGGCCAGCTGGCCCTTCAGCAGGCGCCGGTGCATTGCTGAGATGCATGCGTGAGGCATGCTGCATAGTAGCTGTTGCTGCGTCTTGAATTGTCCACACGGTTGTTTTTTGAATGCCATTGAGCCCAACCCCCTTCATCGTTGGCCACGTTCCGAATAGTGTTGAGTGACGTGTCGAGCGCGTGGCGTGTGAGATATGCACCGAAACGCCGCAGTCCCGACGCTGCAATCAGGCGCACCCAGCAAGACCCACTACAACACGAACGCTTACTGCCCGACAACCGGGCGCTGGTGTATGGTTTGTAATTTGACAGCTTGACGTCAGCCATGCCTGGTCACCAGTTCACTGCCAACTCCTGGCCACATACAGCACCAGTCAGTGGCCTGATCCAGGTGCAGCAGGCAACAGGCAGCCAGCAGGAACCAGCAGCTGCCTCCCAGATGTTCACGTTTGGTGGAACTGCTGCTGCTGCCACGTCTGCACCTGCACCTGCACCTGCACCAGCACCAGCACCACCTGCAGCAGTTGCTGCTGATGCTGGGGCGGAAGGCAATCCTTCATCGTAGGCAGCCCCAGGCTCCCCACCTGTCAGCAGAGCTGTTGGCCAAGGCTCGAGCCGCCATGACCCAGCCTGGGGCTATTCAGCGATTGTGGTGTCCCCCGGGTCTACAGGCCCTGGCACAGGATCCCAACCTTCACAACATGAACAAGGAAGAGATCAAGCAGCGCCTGCAGCAGATCACACCATGGGTCGAGTATGTTCCTGGTGGAGCCAGCAGAAGAGCCTGGGGCTTAGACCAGCCTGGCAGGACCTTCACGTAATGTGCAAATCACAGCCACTGCAGCAGCACTCTGCAAGGTGCCACTTTCAGGTGCTGCCGTCTGTTGTTGTAGATCACCCCACTGGCTTCCCATTCGTTTGCAGGGTGTCAGTGATGCTGCAGCTTTCTGATGTCAAGGCATGTAACAGTATGATTGACTCACAAGCATTGGGTGACTGGTCCAACAACCATGACACTGCCAACCCGTGCTTAGGTCCCTCAGGGCCTGGGCAGTGAGTGAATTCGAAGCTTCGAAGCTCAGTGACTGTACAGTGCAGCAGTGCAATTGCTTTATACGTATATGCAACACCACACCAAAGGGGAGTGTTGAGATCATTGATTCCAATGTTCGTGCTTGCGACACACAGCAGTCAGTGCACAGGTTGCACTGCAGTCCCCCAGCTGGGCAGCTGGTCAATCATGGCCTCCCCTGGTCAACTGCCTTTGACTGATCAACATGAATTCAAGCGCTGGTGTACACGTAGTGCGAGTGGTTACTATCCATACTCAAACTTCAGATTGATGGTTTGGTTTTTGATAGGGTCCAATGGCACATTCGTTCATCCATGCATGCAAGGCCAGTCTCGATCGTCGCTTTCGGCCCACGGCTTGCTGACATGCAGCAATAGGGTTGAACCATACATCTAATGCAGTCGCTTGCTACCACTCGCTGTCACAGCTGCTGCTCTGCCCTTGCCCTGAGGCCAGTGCAGCAGAAGCAGCAGGTCCACAGCAGCAGGTGCCTACTGCAACAGCACTCTGGCCAAGCTGTCCCGCACAATCAAGCGCACAGAAGCAGCCGCAACGCACGTTTGAGTGCATCATCTACATCCCAGACAAATGGTGCTGGTCAGGAAGACGGCATGCAGCAGGGCAGTCCTGTTACTAACAAAAGCAGCAGACAACCTCACCCCGGACCTAGGCAGCAGGGGCAAGTGCAACAACAGCAGCAACAAAAGCAGCGAAAGCAGCAACAGCGACGTCATGGCGGCCAAGATGCGCCAGGACTGCAGCAGAAGCAGGCAGCTGGTCAGCAGAGGCAGCAGCAGAAGCAGGCCAGTACAGTTTCTGGCAACAGCATGCGGCAAGCACGCCCTAAACCAGAGCAGCAGGGACAGAAGCAGCAGTTGGAGATGCAGCAACAAAGGTGGCAGTGGGAGCAGCAGTTCGCTCAACAGAACACCTGGCAGGAGCTCCTTGATTCACCAGGCTTCCGTGAGGGGGACTCTGGCCTCCCCAATCGTGCTTTCCTGACGTCTGCTGCGGCAGTGCTTGCACGCCGGGTGAAGCAGCACGGCTTGATACCTCACCAGTTGGACCAGCGGCAGCAACAGCAGTCGCAACAGCAGCAGCAGAAGCAAGACCGACAGGAGGGGGCATCAAGGCTGGACCACCATGCTCGCAGGGAGCTGAGGCAGCAGCAACTTGCAGCAGCAGCACAGCTGTGGCAGTGGTACCACTCTGCTGTCCTCAACAGCTGGCAACGGGCAGCACAGCAGCAGCAGCGGCTGCCCAAGCAGCAGTGGAATGCGTCGCGGCTCCTGGATGCATCAGCACTGCTGACAGTGACAGCAAGTATGGGCTGGTCAACAGACACCATCAACCGGGCCACAGGCATTTCAGATGCATCATACCAGCTTGTGCGCAGCTGTACTGCCCTGTTTGAGGCAGGACTTAGGGCAGCCCTGGCAGGTTCTGGGAGCAGCAGCCCTGACGATGGCAGCAGCAGCAGCAGCAGGAGCGGCGGCAAGGGGAAAGAAGTGAAGCAGCAGCACAAGCCTGGTGGCCCACCTAAACTTGGTCCCTCCTGCCCCCCAGTCGCTGTCGTGAACATGGTGGTTGCCATGAACGCCATGGACGTACAGGTGAGAGGCACACAGGTCGAGACGCTGGACAATGTTGAAATCTACATGAATGCCATGAATGTGCCGGTCCATGGTGTCAGGGCCATGCATGAGTGGATGTGCTGGTCAGCACCATAATGAGCAGTGTCACATTGCCATGCACTTGCATGAACACCGCTGGTAGGCAGGGCAGGGGGATGTGCACGTGTGTCAAGCCCCTCTGTTGGAACATCCTGCCTGCCGTGAATGCCATGAACACCATGGACATGCAGCATGCGTGACGTCTGCTGGCAATGCATGCCATGAACATGCAGGTGCGGGGCCCAGAGGCCAGGGCTCTGGTCAAGCAGGCCCTGCAAGCAACGCTGACAAGCCCACCAGGCAATGCACAGCTGGGGTACCCAGCAATGCTGAAGCTGCTGGAGAGTTGCGTCATCAGCGGTCGACCCCTGCCTGGCGTCCTCAAGCTGCTGTCGTCTCGTGTGTCGGTAAGCACAGCATGGCACAATATGTATGGCACCGCATGTGTTGCGTGGTAGGGTGCATGCATGTCCAGCAGCACTCTCTCTGTGGTGATCAGCACAGCAAGACATGGCATGGCTAGTGCTGTGCAAAGTGGGAGTCTTGGAAGTAGAGGCTGGTGCTCTCAAGCAGTAAGCACACTAGGGCCCAGAGTACCTTCATGCCTTCTTACCTTGGTCAGCACCAGGTGAAAGGCAGCAAGCATTCTGCAAGTGCTGCAAAGTAACATAGCAAAATGTTGCCATGCTCATCTGCCACGCACTGTGAGCGTAATCTGGAGCGCATCACTGGGTTCGCTTGCTTGCTTGCGTCGCTGCTTCTGGACAGGAACACATACAAAAGCACCCAGAGCAGCTGCTGTCTTTTCTCCAGCGCATGAGCAGGCTCCAGCAGCAGCAGCAGAAGCAGAAGCAGCTGCAGCTGCAGCTGCAGCAGCAGCAGCGCCAGGAGGAGGCAGGGAGTACGAGTGTGTCGAACGGCTGGCGCTCACTGCAGACATTCAGGTGCCAGGTGCTGATTGTCCTGCAGCAGCCGCAGCAGCCGCCGCCGCCGCAGCAGCAGCAGCATACCAGCTCATGGACTGGTGTGTTAGAGGTGCTGCAGCATCAGGCAGTGTCTCAGCTGTTTGGGGACAAGTACAGCCAGGCCCTGCTCAGCACAGCACAGCAGGCAGGCAGCACAGCCGCCACTGCCAGCAGCAGTGATAACAGCAGCAGCAGCAGCAGTGGTGGTGGGAACGATGCTGGTCGGGACAGTGTCGCTGACACAAGCGACTTTGGTGCTGACAGCAGCAGCAGCAGCAGCTGTAGGTTACCTGTTGAGGCAATGCAGCAGCTGCTGTCGCCCAAAAAGTTGCCGGATGTTGTCTGCAGCTTCAAGGTAAAGCTACAGCCCCACATGGCCAAGCCATATGTTAATGGCAGCTGGTTACTGTATGAGTATCACGCCACAGAGAGATTATGTCCCTGTCTATCAACGTGCCCCTGACCGACTGTAGCCTGCAAAAAGGGTATGAAGTGGACACCAGCTCCCGATGCATGTCTTCCCAAGGCCACCAGCACTTTCAAGTGACTGCTGCATGAGAGGGGTCTCAAAGAGGCTGCCGTCCACCATTCACTGACCTTACTGCTGCTGTCGTTGCTGCTGCAGACTGTGGTGGCACTGAGTGAGGCCGTGGCTCTGTTACCCCCACACAAGGACCTCCTTGCTCTCAAGCTGCTGCTGCTGCGGTCTGGTGTGCAACACCTCAAGCGCTCCGCAGCAGCGGCAGGGAATGTCAGTGTACGTGCAGTGGCTGCTGGCAGCAGTCCCAGCCGCAGTACTGGAAGGACAACACGGCAGGCCAAGCTGATGCTTAAGCCTGGTGATATCAGCAGGTGGCTGAAGCACATGGCTTCCATGTCACTCCAGCTAGACCCAACACTGCGTACTGACCTGGCAAGCCTCCTTCTGGACCACATGCGTACTGCTGCCGCTGCTGCTGCTGCTGCTGCTGGTGGTGGTGGTGGTGGCAGCGACAGTGCTACTGCAGCTTCTGCCGCTTCCACGGGATCAGTGGAAAAAGGACAGGGGCGTGCTACCAAGCAGGAGTCAGCCACTGCAGTCAGCAGCAGCACCAGCAGCAGCTGGGGCCCTGATGCGCTCATGGCACTGCTGCCAGCAGCGTGCGACTTTGGCCTCCCAGATGCTGCAGGGCCAGAGTGGTGGTCGACAGTCTTTGGGGTGGTGCTTGACCAGCAACAGCAGCAGCAGCAGCGTGCTGACCTGGTTCTTGTCATCATGCGCTGCTTGTTGCGCAGTGAGAAGCACAGGCCCCTGCAGCATGAACTGGGGCAGCTACTGCAGGTCATCACCGACGAATGGGGGCTTGGTGGTACCACTGCTGTTGGCGACGCAACTGCTCCTGCACCAGACGGCACTAGCAGCAGCAGCAGCCTCAGCATCGGCAGCAACGGCAGCAGCAGCCACAGCAGGGACGACAGCAACAGCAACAGCAGCAGCAGCAGGCACCGGCTAGGTGTGTCCAATGACCTTCACCCTCAGGCTGCAGAGCAGCAAGGGCTGACTGGGGTGCACACCAGTGCCGCACCCAGTTGGGCCCAGCTGGTGGAGCTGCTGAGTGTGTTGGCTGAGCTGAAGCACCGGCCACAGCCTGTTGGCACCACCCGGGCACACTGGTGGGCTGCATACCAAGCCGCCCTCCTGCACACCATTGCCCAGCAGCAGCCACAGCAGCAGCAGCATCAACAGCAGGTGGACATGCCCCCCTGGGTCCCTAAGTGGCAGCAGGCATGGTATGCACAGCAGCAGCAGCCCCCTAGGGCACCTGCGCAGCTGCTCAGCCCTGCTGCTGCTGCTGTTCAGGTGATCTGGGCCAGCGGAAAGCTTGGATTTAGCCCTGAACCCCAACTGCTGCTGCAGTTGCTGCAGCTGCGGCAGGGGCAGTCCCTGGAGCACCTACCCCCAGTCCGAGTCGCCGTCGCTATCGTCGGCTTGGCTGGGGTGATCAGGGAGAACCCTGACCTCTCACTCTTCCAGGAGGTGTCTCACACTTATCGGGAGCTGTGTGGACGGTTGGCCAAGGGGGTTTGGGATGCCAGGAGTGTCACAAACTTGGTGCGTGCCATGGGTACCATTGCAGCTAGCACAGGGGTACAAGACCCTGAAGGACCTGCAGCACTGTCTGATGCAGAAGCGTACTCAATCCTGGACAGCACCCAGCAGCAGCAGGGCGAGCAGCAGCAGCAGCAGCAGCAGACTCAGCAGCCATTATATCCACAGCAGGGTCAGCAGCACCAGCAGCAGCAGCAGGGTCACCAGCAGCAGCAGCCGCTGCTGCCTCCTGATGGTGTGGTGGAGCGCCTGCTGTACTGCGTCCAGCCCCACTTGGATACCCTGAGTGATGACGGCCTCACCATGATGCTGTGGGGACTGAGGAAGCTGCAGTACGTCCCTCGAAAGACCTGGCTGCACAGGTGGGCAACGGCAAAGGATAGTAGCTGGCTGCCATGCATTGACTGCTACCCAAAGGGTTGTTTGGGTATATCTTGAACCATGCGACAGCAACAGTATAAACTTCTTCTACTCTCTAGCCCAGGTTGCAGTGGCTGCTGCTGCTGGTAGGGCTTACCACCTGTTGAACTGCAACAAGCAACCTATCATCCTGGCTTGTCTGACACTTGATATGGTGCGGGTGGTTGATGGCTCCTAAAGTCCAACTGCTGCTGCTGCCACAGGTACCAAGCCGTTGTGCTGCAGCGGGCCACAACTTCCCCTGGCCTCTCTGACTTCCGGTGTGCCATGATCTTTGCCAGCCTGGTGCACCTGGGGCTGGGTGTAGACATGCAGCTGCTGCAGCAGCTGCTGTCGAGGAGCCCCAGGGCCAACATGAGCCCAGGCATCATGGCGGACCTCACTGCTGCACTCAACAAGCTGGAGCAGCTGGGTCCTGGGGCTTGGGAGCAGCAGCAGGAGCCGCCGCCGCCGCAGCAGCAGCAGC